>JAOPSE010000043.1:21465294-21589141 GCA_029449295.1 Zea luxurians | reverse complement strand
CCCCTCGGACGGCTCGACCTTCCTGTCTGCTTCGGAATGCCCTCCAACTTCCGAAGGGAGATTTTGACGTTCGAGGTGGTCGGGTTCCGAGGAACCTACCACGCGGTATTGGGGAGGCCATGCTACGCGAAGTTCATAGCCATCCCCAACTACACCTACCTGAAGCTCAAGATGCCGGGCCCCAACGGGGTCATCACCGTCGGCCCCACGTACAAACACGCGTTCGAATGCGACGTGGAGTGCGTGGAGTACGCCGAGGCCCTCGCCGAGTCCGAGGCCCTCATCGCCGACCTAGAGAACCTCTCCAGAGAGGTGCCAGACGTGAAGCGACACGCCGGCAACTTCGAGCCAGCAGAGACGGTTAAGGCCGTCCCTCTCGACCCCAGTGGCGACACCTCCAAGCAGATCCGGATCAGTTCCGGGCTCGACCCCAAATAGGAAGCAGTGCTCGTCGACTTTCTCCGCGCAAACGCCGACGTCTTTGCGTGGAGTCCCTCGGACATGCCCGGCATACCGAGGGATGTCGCCGAGCACTCGCTGGATATTCGGGCCGGAGCCCGACCGGTCAGGCAGCCTCTGCGCCGATTCGACGAGGAGAAGCGCAGAGTGATAGGCGAGGAGATCCACAAGCTAATGGCAGCAGGGTTCATCAAAGAGGTATTCCATCCCGAATGGCTTGCCAACCCTGTGCTTGTGAGAAAGAAAGGGGGGAAATGGCGGATGTGTGTAGACTACACTGGTCTCAACAAAGCATGTCCGAAGGTTCCCTACCCTCTACCTCGCATCGATCAAATCGTGGATTCCACTGCTGGGTGCGAAACCCTGTCTTTCCTCGATGCCTACTCAGGGTATCATCAAATCAAGATGAAAGAGTCCGACCAGCTCGCGACTTCTTTCATCACGCCCTTCGGCATGTACTGCTATGTCACCATGCCGTTCGGTTTGAGGAACGCAGGTGCGACGTACCAGCGGTGCATGAACCATGTGTTCGGCGAACACATCGGTCGTACGGTCGAGGCCTACGTCGATGACATCGTAGTCAAGACAAGGAAAGCCTCCAACCTCCTCTCCGACCTTGAAGTGACATTCCGGTGTCTCAAGGCAAAGGACGTCAAGCTCAATCCCGAGAAGTGTGTCTTTGGGGTGCCCCGAGGCATGCTCCTGGGATTCATCGTCTCTGAGCGGGGCATCGAAGCCAACCCGGAGAAGATCGCAACCATCACCAACATGGGGCCCATCAAGGACTTAAAAGGTGTACAGAGGGTCATGGGATGTCTCGCGGCCTTGAGCCGTTTCATCTCATGCCTCGGCGAAAGAGGCCTGCCTCTGTACCGCTTCTTAAGGAAGGCCGAGTGCTTCACTTGGACCCCTGAGGCCGAGGAAGCTCTCGGGAACCTGAAGGCGCTCCTCACCAAGGCGCCTATCTTGGTACCCCCAGCTGATGGAGAAGCCCTCTTGGTCTACGTCGCCGCGACCACTCAGGTGGTTAGCGCCGCGATTGTGGTCGAAAGGCAAGAAGAGGGGCATGCATTGCCCGTTTAGAGACCAGTTTACTTCGTCAGCGAGGTGCTGTCCGAAACCAAGATCCGCTACCCACAAGTTCAGAAGCTACTGTATGCAGTGATCCTGACGAGGCGAAAGTTGCGACATTACTTCGAGTCTCATCCGGTAACTGTGGTGTCATCCTTCCCCCTGGGGGAGATCATCCAGTGCCGAGAGGCCTTGGGCAGGATCGCAAAGTGCGCGGTGGAAATCATGGGCGAGACAATCTCGTTCGCCCCTCGGAAGGCCATCAAGTCCCAGGTATTGGCGGACTTCGTAGCTGAATGGGTCGACACCCAGCTGCCGACGGCTCCGATCCAACCGGAGCTCTGGACCATGTTTTTCGACGGGTCGCTGATGAAGACGGGAGCCGGCACGGGCCTGCTCTTCGTCTCGCCCCTCGGGAAACACCTACGCTACGTGTTGCGCCTCCATTTCCCGGCGTCCAACAATGTGGCTGAGTACGAAGCTCTGATCAACGGATTGCGAATCGCCATCGAGCTAGGGGTCTGACGCCTCGACGCTCGCGGCGACTCGCAGCTCGTCATCGACCAAGTCATGAAGAACTCCCACTGCCGCGACCCGAAGATGGAGGCCTACTGCGATGAGGTTCGGCGCCTGGAAGACAAGTTCTACGGGCTCGAGCTTAACCACATCGCCCGGCGCTACAACGAGACTACAGACGAGCTGGCAAAAATAGCCTCGGGGCGAACGACGGTTCCCCCGGACGTCTTCTCCCGGGATCTGCACCAACCCTCCGTCAAGATCAATGACACACCCGAGTCCGAGGTACCCTCGGTCCTGCCCGAGGCGTCCTCGGTTCAGCCCGAGGTACCCTCGGCCCCCGAGGGCGAGGCGCTGCGCATCGAGGAGGAGCGAAGCGGGGTCACGCCTGATCGAGATTGGCAGACCCCGTACCTGCAATATCTCCGCCAAGGAGAGCTACCCCTTGACCAAGCCGAGGCTCGGCGGGTAGCGCGACGCGCCAAGTCGTTCGTCTCGCTGGGCGATGAGAAGGAGCTCTACCACCGCAGCCCCTCGGGCATCCTCCAGCGATGCATCTCCATCGCCGAAGGTCAGGAACTCCTGCAAGAGATACACTCGGGGGCTTGCGGCCATCATGCAGCGCCTCGAGCCCTCGTCGGAAACGCTTTCCGGCAAGGCTTCTACTGGCCGACGGCGGTGGCTGACGCCACTAGAATTGTCCGCACCTGCGAAGGGTGTCAATTCTATGCGAAGCAGACCCACCTGCCCGCTCAGGCTCTGCAGACGATACCCATCACCTGGCCTTCGCTGTGGGGTCTGGACCTCGTCGGCCCTCTGCAGAAGGCGCCCGGGGGCTACACGCACCTGCTGGTCGCCGTCGACAAATTCTCCAAGTGGATCGAGGTCCGACCCCTGAACAGCATCAGGTCCGAGCAGGCGGTGGCGTTCTTCACCAACATCATCCATCGCTTCGGGGTCCCAAACTCCATCATCACCGACAACGGCACCCAGTTCACCGGCAGAAAATTCTTGGATTTTTGCGAGGATCACCACATCGGGTGGACTGGGCTGCCGTAGCTCATCCCATGTCAAATGGGCAAGTAGAGCGTGCCAACGGCATGATTCTACAAGGGCTCAAGCCTCGGATTTACAACGACCTCAACAAGTTCGGCAATCGGATGGAATGAGAGGAAACTCCCCTCGGTGGTCTGGAGCCCTGAGGACAACGCCCAAGCCGAAGCCACGGGTCTCACGCCGTTCTCTTCCTGGCGTCTAGGTGGCTGAGGCCATCTTGCCCACTGACCTGGAATACGGCTCCCCGGAGGACGAGGGCCTACGACCGATCAAAGCAACCAAGCTAGCCGAGAAGACTCGCTGGACCAGCTGGAAGAGGCTCGGGACAGGGCCTTACTACACTACGGCGCGGTATCAGCAGTCCCCGCGACGCTACCACGCCCGAGGGGTCCGACCCCGAGACCCTCCAGGTGGGCGACCTGGTGCTTCGGCTGCGGCAAGACGCCCGAGGGAGGCACAAGCTCACGCCCCCCTGGGAGGGGCCATTCGTCGTCGCCAAAGTTCTGAAGCCTGGAACGTACAAGCTGGCCAAACAGTCAAGGCGAGGTCTCCGGCAACGCTTGGAACATCCAACAGCTACGTCGTTTCTACCTTAAGATGTTTCCAAGTTGTCATATACCTCGCACCCACGCAAAGTTTAGTCAACAAGGAAGGGTCGGCCTCCGCTCTCGGCAAAGCCCGACCCTCATCGGGTGCTTAAAAGGGGGGAAAACCCCCTCTGAGTCAAATTTTCCTCGAAAAAAATCTCTTTTACCAGGAATATCTTTCGTGCTTTTTGACTACTTCGAAAAGTGGGTCCTGGAAACGACGGAGTACACGTAAGCACGCAAGTGCTGATCGAGCCGAGGACTCCTACGCCTCCGGGATACGGATACCTCACTCATCACCTTCTGCGATAAGTAACTCGCGTTGGGATAAAGTGGCTCCACGGATCGAACAAGTCTTTTACGTTCGGAAGCCCTTCTGCCGAAGCGATCCTTCGAGCCTTCTCTGACCGAGTCGGTGACAGGGCCTCATGGACGGGTGAAAGTACGCGTAAGCGGCAGGCGACCGAGCCGAGGGACTCCCACGCCATCCGGGATACGGATACCTCACTCATCACCTTCCGCGAGAAGCAACTCTCGCTCGCACTAACATCCCTGTTACCGACAAAAAGTCCAGATACTCGAAACAAGAGGAAAAGAGACGTAGCTTTACAACGCAGCGAGGGTGTGTGTTTCTGGCCTCGACGGCCGCACAAGGCACACGCTACAAGACAATCTGATCCTACAGGCTCGGGTCTTGACGCTAGAAGGGGGGCTAGCAACACCCTCGGCATCGACGGCAACTTCGGCGAGGCCTCGACCTAGCCTCGGACGGCGACGCGGTCCGAGGGTCTCCACTCCGAAGGACGAACGTCATCACCACGCCCGGGCAATCGCTGCCAGGGACTTCTCCCGGAATCCGGGCTCGAGCAGGCGGCTCGGCCGGTTACCCCTGGGGCCTCGGCCAACCATCTTCCGAGGGCGCCAGCCCGGTCCGAAGCCTCGGCTGATCAACTCCGACGTCGATCCTGCCAACGGACAACCCGGCTAGGCTCCGGCCAACCAGGTTTCATTTTTGAGCCAACTCCGCCTCTGTTCATACTGATATCGCTACCCCTGGCCTCGGCTCGTCGAAGAGCGGCCGAGGGGTCTCTTTAACTAAGCTAGAGGAACCTCGGACAGCAAGGCCGACCGAGCCGAGGGACTCCTACGCCTCCGGGACACGGATACCTCAACTCGTCACCTTGACACGGGGCGACTCATGCTTGGTGAAGCGGTTCAGATAATCAGCAGACGAGCCTTAGTGCTAAAAAATGAGGAAAGAACGCGGCTCCGTGCCGTAATTACATACATGTTCAGGCCTCGACAGCCGCAATGAACAAAAAACCCTGGCATTCGAAGTGCCATTACAAACGGAACTCCGGTTCCCCCTCCGCAGGTACGAACAACCCCACTCGATAGGGGCGGGCCTGCGGGGCTACAGAAGACTGACGGGCGGCTCGCCGCCGCCCGCTCTGACTACGACGACAACGGCCCCCACCTCCGGATGGCCGAACTGCAGCAGTGCAGGCCTCAGGGTAGGCACTGCTGTGGTCTTGCCCTCGCCCACGCCGACGCTCGAGGGGCGAGGACAAGCACAAAGAGCCGGAGGCCCGAAGTGCGGATGGTGGCGGTGATGCCGTCGGCGACGGGGACTTCTCGAGCCGCCTCCGCACCGACGGCAGGAGCCATCTGCCCTCCGGCAGATCCCCACTCAAGTCCTCCCAGATGAGTGGGGCACCGGCCTCCGCGTGAAGGCGCCGTCCCGGTGCAAAGGCAGGACCACCCCCAGAACACGAACGCCGCCCTAGCAGCGCGCGGCATCTAGGGGTGGTCCTCCCGTGTACATGGCGCGGCAGCCGCCCCCCTGCAGAAGAGGCCGCCGGGAGCGCAAGCCGACGAACCCGACACGCTGGAGGTGACGACGCCTGCCGTCGACCCGCCTCGCGTTGTCGAAGCCCGGGCCGCCCGCAGAGCCAGTGAGCGCCCTCTCCCTCGAACCCGTGCAGGAGGTAGAGCGCCGGCTCAGCCCGGCACCCGCCCCAGCGAGGATGATGAACATCCTTGAAGCTGAGGGTGAGACCAAGATCGCAGCCCGGCTTGCTCCTCCCACCCAAGTGCTGGTGGTCACCATCTCGGGTGACCACCAGCGGAGGGGAGCAACCAGGCTGCATGATGAAAATCCTTGAAGCCGAACGATGGCTGAAAGGTACCAACTCCCACGGAGTTGTGTTCCTCCAACGATGGGGCGAAAAGACGGCGGTTTTCCCCCATCCGGGGGCTTGAAAGGTGGAAAGATACGGTGCATAAGGGAGCAAGAAGACATGGTCGCCTTACGAAAGGGGGTCGCCCTCCTTTTAAAGGCAACTCTCCCTGCTTGCACCCCCCAACCGTCACGGGCTGAGTCTTCTCCAACACGCTCCAAAACCCTCCCCTGCGGCGCGGGGGCTAGGTCCCCGCATGTCATGCAGACCGGCTCCGAGCGGAAGAAGCCAAACCGCCGCGCATGGTGCACGCAACCGCCCAGCGGTTACAAGTGACCCCTCCACTTTTGCCCAGACCAACGGGCGAAAGGGGCGGCGAAAGGGGCGGGCAGCCATGCAGGCGGCATGCAACCCGCGCCAAGTGGACGCGCCTTCTCCGACTCCCAACACGCCAGCATGGAGGCCCAGGCCCACGCGTCGTGCGAACCGGCGCGTCGGATGCTGCATGCAAGCAACTGTACCGCCTGTGCCACCACCGTGCCTCCTCGATTGCGGAACCAATACCGCGACTCGAGGGCGACCCAAGCGCGCGACCCAGCAGCGCCAGCCTGGCGCGGCGGCCAACGCGGCCAAAGGTGGGCCGGCAGTAATGACGGTGGCAGGCGCGCGGGAGAGCAGCGGACACGTCGTCAGCCAAGCTCACGTCCCATCCGGGGGCAGCAAGAGAACCCCCTCTCACGGCATGAAGACAACGCGCCCGTGGTCCGTTCCTCGAACGGCGTGCGCACGCGCAACGGCGGCCCCGCCAACTACTCGCCCCGTCGCATTAACTCCGCGGCTGGACAGGCGGCGCTTCTGGCCAGGCGCAGCGGGCGACGCTTCGCCTTCGCCGAAACAAACCGCACCAAAAAAGGTACGCCGCGTCGTTCGGTTTTGTATCCTTTTCCCTTTTTTCCTCTTTCTCTATCTCTTGCGACAGGGACCGGGAAAGGGGGATACCCCGAAAGGGGTCCTTCCCCGTGAAGGAACCAGGCCTCGAGCCTCCTTACTGATCAGGGGTTCAAAGGCTGGCCCCCCAAAGGGTTCAACAGCCGCCTCAGATCGCGTGGGCCCTACACCCACTACTGGTCAGAGGTTCGAAGGCCGGCCCCCCGAAGGGTTCCACGGCCGCCTCAGGCTACTCGGGCTCCGCGCCCATTACTGATCAGGGGTTCGAAGGCTGGCCCCCGAAGGGTTCACAGTCGCCTCAGACACCGAGCGAGGGATGACCAGGGGTACGTTCGATACATAACCAAGGCTCGGGCTGCGCTCCCGAGGTACCCTAGGACATTTCCGAGACCAGCGGGAGCGATTTTGTAACGGAATCCCATCGGAGGGAGGCATCGAGCCCCTCGGACCCCGTCGCCAGGGGACCGGGTCCGGCAGATCACCCGCAGGTACTTTTGGGCGTGCCTCTGGGCCCCTAGCCGACCCCCAAACGAACGGGGCACAGACGTCCACGTCGGATTACCCGCTTGCAGCTCACCGGAGACACCATGTTCGGTGCCCATCGAGGGTAACATGGCGCTCTCCCCCCCTCCTCCTTGCGGAAAGGCGACGTAGGGGCATATGTAAAAAGCCGAGTCTGTCCCTGATCGCCCTCTCGCCCTGTGCGGAGGCTCGGGGGCTGCTCTCGCAAACCCGGCTCCCGGCCGAACCGTTGACAGCGTCAACATACCAGCCCGAGAACTTGGGCCCCGACCGTGCACCCCGGGCTACGGCCAGTTCGCATGAGGGAACCACCAGACCAGCCAAAGCATTACACAAGGCATTAAGACCTCGAAGGAGTGAAACCACTCCTCCGAGGCCTCGGGGGGCTACACCCGGCGGGTGCGCTCGCGCGCACCCACCGGAACAAAATGCAACCGAGAAAGGCTGGTCCCCTTGCAAAAAGTGCGACGAAAGCCTCCAAGCGAGTGCTAACACTCCCTTCGAGGCTCGGGGGCTACTGTCGGGGACCATAATTAGGGGTACCCTCAAGACGCCTAATTCTCAGCTGGTAAACCCCATCAGCATAAAGCTGCAGAGGCCTGATGGGTGCGATTAAGTCAGGGATCAGTCCGTACGAGCGACTCGATCACGCCTCGCCCGAGCCTAGCCTCGGGCAAGGGCAGCCGACCCCCGAGGGGTTTCCGTCTCGCCCGAGGCCCCCTTTTAACGGCAGACACATCTCCGGCTCGCCCGAGGCCTTGCCTTCGCTAAGAAGCAACCCTGACTAAATCGCCACGCCGACCGACCGAGTCGCAGGAGCATTTAACGCAAAGGTAGCCTGACACCTTTATCCTGACGCGCGCCCCCCGGCAGAGCCAAAGTGACCGCCGTCACTTCGCCGCTCCACTGACCGGTCTGACAGTAAGGACAGCGCCGCCCTGCGCCATTCCAACTGCAGTGCCACTTGACAGAGTGAGACTGACAGGCAGTCAGGCCTTGCCAAAGGCGCCATAGGAAGCTCCGCCCGACCCAGGGCTCGGACTCGGGCTAAGGCCCCGGAAGACGGCGAACTCCGCTTCGCCCGACCCAGGGCTCGGACTCGGGCTAAGGCCCCGGAAGACGGCGAACTCCGCTCCGCCCGACCCAGGGCTCGGACTCGGGCTAAGGCCCCGGAAGACGGCGAACTCCGCTCCGCCCGACCCAGGGCTCGGACTTGGGCTAAGGCCCCGGAAGACGGCGAACTCCGCTCCGCCCGACCCAGGGCTCGGACTCGGGCTAAGGCCCCGGAAGACGGTGAACTCTGCTCCGCCAGACCCAGGGTTCGGACTCGGGCTAAGGCCCCGGAAGACGACGAACTCCGCTTCGCCCGACCCTAGGGATCGGACTCCGCCCTGGCCTCTGCCGAACGACCTCCACCTCGCCCGACCCAGGAGCTCGGGCTCGGCCTCGGCCATGAAAGACGGACTCGACCTCGGCTTCGGAGGAGCCTCCACGTCGCCCGATCTAGGGCACAGGCCCGCCACGTCAACAGGAAGCGCCATCATCACCCTACCCCGAGCCGACTCGGGCCGCAGAGAACAAGACCGGTGTCCCATCTGGCCAGCTCCGCCAGAAAGGCAATGATGGCGCCCCGCTAGCCCCGTGACGACGGCGGCTCTCAGCTCCCTTACGGAAGCAGGGGGACGTCAGCAAGGACCTAGCCGCTCCGACAGCTGTCCCTCCGCTAGGCTCCGTTGCTCCTCCGACAGCCACGACACCACACCAGCTGGGTGCCAAGATCTCTCCGGCTGCCACATTGGCATGTACTTAGGGCGCTGGCTCTCCCCCGCTAGACACGTAGCACTCTGCTACACCCCCATTGTACACCTGGATCCTCTCCTTGCGCCTATAAAAGGAAGGACCAGGGCCTTCTTAGAGAGGGTTGGCCGCGCGGGGACGAGGACGAGGCAGGCGCTCTCTTGGGGCCACTCGCTTCCCTCACCCGCGTGGACGCTTGTAACCCCCTACTGCAAGCGCACCCGACCTGGGCGCGGGACGAACACGAAGGCCGCGGGATTTCCACCTCTCTCACGCCCGTCTCCGGCCACCTCGCTTTCCCCCCTTCGCACTCGCCCACGCGCTCGACCCATCTGGGCTGGGGCACGCGGCACACTCACTCGTCGGCTTAGGGACCCCCCGGTCTCGAAACGCCGACAAGGCTGGGGGCACCTCCATTCTATTCCTATTGATCCATTGATCAAACGGTCATGGCCGAGAAAGATACAATTTGAAACGGCCTTTATACATTGGTGCTTTATTGAATGAGCTCCATATTGAAAAGCCGGTGACTTACATCAGGCTTAGTTCATATGCTTTTGGTTCGTCAACCTTCACCAAAAGGCAGGGGGCATATGTTGGAAGTCAAATTGAGCAGCGCGGACAGTCCGGCGCTGAGGCCGGACGGTCCGTGGTCCGGACAGTCCGCGGTGGTGGCGCAGACGGTCCGCGCGCGCAGAGTCAGTTAGGGTTCCTAGTTTCTCGCGAGATTTGTTACCTAAAACCGCGGGATTAACTCGGGAAACAGTTGGAAACGGATCCAGACCTCCCCCTTTATATAGATGAAGGGCTACGGCCAATTGAACCCCCAACAATCGATCAAATCAAGTCTATTACTCGTTTTTACCTTATGCATTAGGAGTAGTTCTAGTCTAGTTCTAGTTTAGCCCTAGTTTAGCCTTCCAATCCCCAAATTCTCCGTCTCTCTTCGGCTCTACGTCGATTAGAGGAGTCTAGGTCGGCCTGCCCGAGCCTAGACAACTCCTAGGATCTCTCCTCCCCGACGGGGTCCCTCCCGGGAGCGAGATCCAGGCGCCGCCGGCGATCCTCCGCTGCCCCTGCGCACGCGCGGACCGTCCGGCCCCAGGGCGCGGACCGTCCGGCCGTCAGGCAGGGAACCCGTGCTCCTGCACCAGGTCGCGGACCGTCCGGCCCCTGGCCGCGGACCGTCCGCGCCTGACCAGAGAGCACCGCCACCGGTTCTTGTTGAGTGTTTGGCGCTCCAAAAAGGCGTCAACAGGAAGTAAAGTTTTTCTTATATAGTTTTAGAGTTGATTTGGTGACTAAGTAAATAGAGATAATACAGGGAGCGAAATTCTCTTGTTATTCAAAATTGAATAATAATAAGAGAATTTTTTCCCATTGATCCCCTCTATTTCCAACCAGCCTTATTGGTTTATAGAAATATCAGAGTATTTATACCATGCATAAGCTATAGTTGGATCCTAAAAACTATGTTTTTAAAACCACGACATTCTAGATACATTCTAGACACGATGATAATTTTTGGAGTTAACGAAGCGGATCAATCCGAGCTCTACCTAAAAAAAATTAAAGAGCCAAAATTTCCGCTCAATTTTTTTTTGTCTAACTCTTCCTTAACTACCTTCGTGAACATAGAAATTGTCTATGTTCATCTAACCTATATGGTTAGAAAATCCTATTTCAAATAGATACTTCTGATTCTCAGAGAACAATTTATATACACAATATATTAAAAAGCCAGAAAATTTTAGCCTAAATCTAAATCTAGGATTTACTTGGATCCATGTGGTGGAGCGGCTCCACCGTGGATATGGGATTCGCTATAGGGTTTGGTAGAGCTCTAGAGTATATGTTTGGTTCGCTGGCTAATTTACCATACTTTGCTTAACTTTTTTGTCTAATGTAAGTTGTTCAATTTGAACGACTAACCTTATGTATCACGTGTCTTGGACACAATCACGAACTGGATCATTGAGTATACATTATACCATATATACACCATACAGCTCTATACGCAGCCTGGTTTTTACACTATTTAAGTGCAAAAGTTTTTTTTTTTTTTTTTTTTTGCGTTTGGCACCCATTCTATTTTTCATGCTGCAACATGAGCATAAAGATCCCGGCCGCACACGATCGGTAGCAGCTGCAGATGGGGTCGTCCCGGCCGGCGAGTCGCCGGCATGCCGAGCCCCACCAGATCACACGCCCTTTCCGATCCCGGCCGGGCCCTGCGAGATCTCAACCTCGCTCTCCCCATCCCTCCTTACTTTTCTTCACGTACGAGCTAGCTAGCTGTGGCAGAGACAGGGGCCTGGTCTTGTGCCGAATGCAGTGTACGTGCACGCACGCATGGGCGAGAGATCCGTCGACAGCCCACAAAGCTAGCTAGCGCCGCGCGCGAAACTGCTCGATCGGTTCGGTACACCTCGCAGATGTCGGTTGCTGCTGGCATGCTGCGTGCGTTTCTTCTCCATATATATACTATTGCCCTTTTCTTGCATGGACGGAGGATGGAGCTGTACTGTATGTTCTGAGGTGAAAGCTCGCTCTACACTCTACTACAGCACCAACCAGCTAGCAGGGCATGTTGCTTGTTCCCACAACCCTGCAGCAGTTGGACAATTGTTGTGGGTCCTAACTCCTAGTAATAACTAAGAGTGTGTTTTGGGCTTTTGGCTAATAAGATGCACATATCCGATCGACTCGAGAGGCCTCTGTCTCTGTCTGTCTCTGTATCACGTAGACAGTAGACTGACTCTGGCCTCAAGCGCTAAGGTGAGGTCATCTGTTGAGTGCCCCTTTTACACACAGCCACAGCTTTTTGCATAAATGCCGCTGGATCCATTCAGTTCACTGTGCCCGCCGCTGCAGGCCCAAGGCCAAAGGGCAAAGGGCCATGCATGCGACTTGAGAAGCGCTGAAAAGGCGCGCAGGCAGGCCGTGGCACTAGACACTGACACTGCCATGCCAAGCGCTTGGTTTGGCTCTTTCTCCCTTCCTTTCTCGACGCTGTTACTCGCTCGATCAGTGTATCTGTACTGAGGTACTGTCATTGTCATGCTCATCAGCTAATGCATCGGACGAGTAGGTTTTTCGGGCTGAACAACATCGTCTTCCGCGCGGTGGCGAGCGAGTGGCGACCTTGGGAAGATCGAACGCAGTGTGTGTGTGAGTGTGGTTGTGCATGAATTGAAGGAGTGAGGACTGGACGGGGTGTAGAACTGTTGTATCAGCTTCAGCTGGATTCAGACGTGACCTCCTAGCTACCTGCAGGGCTGGTGCTATAGGCGGAGGCTTCCTAGGTTGGTTGGAAAGCTGGCACAGCCCGCAACTTCCGTCTTTTTAGATCAGTGTAGTCTTCAAGAACCTGGTTGATGAATGATCAGCTAGCATAGTAGAGAGAATTTAGTACCTGTTTGATTTATGGCTAACTATGTCGCACTTTGTCTAATGTTAGTCGTTCGAATTGAAGAACTAACCTTAGGTAGAAAAGTTAGACAAAGTATGACAAGTTAATCAGCGATTTATTTTGTCGTGAGCGAGATAGCAAACCCATGTAGCTAGTATCCCCACTTTTCCCTGTCCTATACATGGCCAAATGGGTGGCCCGGCCCGGCACGACCCGGACACGGTTAGGACACGGCCCGTTTAGCCCGTTTAATTGCCGTGCCGTGCCGGCACGGCACTAGTGCCTAACACCAGGCCCAAGCACGGCACTAAGCCTGCTTAGCCGTGCTGTGCCGGCACGGTAGGCCCGTTTAGCACTACACCATAGAATTTTAGTCAGACATTCACAAACACAGTTAAAACATACTAAAATAGCTAATATTGAGTTGTTTAATGCAATGACTAACTCATTAAAAACCCATTTAGATAAAAACTCACCCTTATGAGAAAACCCTAGATAGAAAAAAAGAGTACAGCACACAGCTAACTAGTCGTGCTTGGATCTAATCATGCATAATCGTGCCTAACCGTGCCTAGAGGCTAATCGGACAGTGCCCGTACCGGCCCAACGTGCCCGGTGCTCGGCCCAGGCACGGCACTACCCATCGGGTCGTGCCGACACGGGCTCGACTCCAGTCGTGCCGTGCCGTGCCCAGGCACTATGGGCCGTGCCGTGCTCCGGGCCGGCCTGATTAGCCCGACACTATTGGCCATCTATACCCCGTCCATTCATTCCAGTAGGAGTATTATGCAGGGAGAGAGAGAGAGGTTAAGAGACGTCCGGCATGTGAGCAGCACATGCATGCATGGCCAGCAGCAGGCTCTCGGTATCTATCTACACTGTTCCATCGATGCATTATTAGTAGGCGTTAAACGCAGATCACAACAGACAGGAAACATCATTTGCTTGCCTGCTCCATCGCCGAGAACGAACGAGCCTGCAAATTAAACCCCCACTGTCCGGCTTCATTTCCATGCCCCTGGCCCTAACAATAATAAAACCCGCCCATCCTCTCCCTGTGGGCCGAGTCGTTACTCTAATTGTGGGGATGCTTCGGCGGATGCATATGGCCGCTCGCTCGTCGGCCGGCCGGCCCCATGCATGCATATGCAGCCCCCCGCCGGCCGGGACCCGGGCCTGGCCCCGGCTCCGTCTCCGGCGCGCGGTCGGCCGCCCCACCGACCGGCCCTACTGCGCGCGGCGACACCGCCCCGGCCGGATGCGTGTCGTCCATGTCACTCGCTCTCGCAGCCTTCACGCCTCAGCTCCTTATCCAATGGCAGACAGAGGCAGAGGCAGGCAAGCTCGATCACCAGCCACTTGTACGCGTACACACGTATATATATCCTCACGACAGCAACCGCTAAGCGCGCGCGTATCCATGCACGAGTACGTACCGTATGGTTCGTCGTCTCCGGCAATGGCGGGCATGGCGCCCACGCCCCCGGGCCTTAATTGATGCCTGCCTGCACGGGGTCACGGCCGGAGCAACGGTTGCCCGTCGCCGATCGTTCTTCGTCGATCGATCATATCGGCGGCCTGCGTAAATATTTTTTTAAGGGCGGTCCGCCGTTGGGTTGTTTTTGGAATAATGCACACAGGAATCATTCTAGCTAGCATGTATAGATCAACATTATGCAAATTAGCCAAGTATTTCAACTGGGAATCGTTTAATTTCCCAAGCAACAAGCAGCACCCGAATGAACAAGAGCCCTACTTAATAGTGCTGCCAAATATAATGGCCGGCTTAACTACTATCGTATCGCAATCAGTCGACCTACTATCCATGCCGGATAATCGGAAGACAAAAACTAGCCTCTATCATACACACAAATAAGAAAGTGACTGAGCTGTATACTCCCTCGGTCTCATCTTCTATACCTCTGTACCTATCTATATCTATACCCCTATATAAAACACCACTTCAAACTTTGCAATCACTACCGGAATCCGAGCCTTTGCCGAGTGCCGGACGATTTGCCGAGTGCCTTTTCTCGGGCACTCGGCAAAGATGGCTTTGCCGAGAGCCGCACTCGGCAAAGCTCGGCTCTCGGTAACGAGCCTCTTTACCGAGTGCAGGACACTCGGCACAGGTCCCCACTCGGCAAAGACATGTTTGCCGAGTGTCAAACACTCGGCAAAGGGGGCTCTCGGCAAAGGGCCGTCAGCTGCCGTCCCAAAGCTGACGGCCGTCAGTCTTTGCCGAGAGCCAATGGTTGGCACTCAGCAAAGAGTCTTCTTTGCCGAGTGTCGCCCAGTTGACACTCGGCAAAGAACTCTTTGCCGAGTGCCATCTCTAGACACTCGGCAAAGTATATTTTTATTTCTTTTATTTTGTCTTCCAAACTTTTTGTGGTATGTTCCTACACTATGTAGACCTACATGTATCATTTGTGGACAATTTTAACAGAGTTTCAATCGTTAGTAGATTTAGTTCGTTTATTTGAATTTCTTCGGAAAATTTAGATTTGAACTGCAGGTCACTCGAAACTTGGAAAACCGTGCATGAAAAAATGATATTCATGTTACTTAGCATAAGTTACGACCGATTCCAGGAGCGGACCAAAAACTTCGAGCAACATGCTCACTAAACATGGCCGTGAACTTGTCATCCACATGTTTAAAAATTGTATAAAACACAAACAAAGTCAGAAAATCTTGAAACTTGTCCACGTGTCATGATATCATATGTACAGGCTGTGATAAAAAATTGAAAAAATTTCGAGAAAACTATGACGCGCTATGTGTACAAACCTAAGAGATCCACATTGAAACTCTATGATTTCATGTGTAGTTCTCTTAGGTTTATACACATAGTGTCTCACAACTTTGTTCAAACATTCTCAATTTTTTATCACAACCTGTACATATGATATCATGACACGTGGACAAGTTTCATGATTTTCTGACTTTGTTTGTGTTTTATACAATTTTTAAACATGTGGATGGCAAGTTCACGGCCATGTTTAGTGAGCATGTTGCTCGAAGTTTTCGGTCCGCTCCTGGAATCGGTCGTAACTTATGCTAAGTAACATGAATATCATTTTTTCATGCACGGTTTTCCAAGTTTCGAGCGATCTGCAGTTCAAATTTGAATTTTCCGAAGAAATTCAAATAAACAAACTAAATCTACTAGCTATTTCAAACACTGTTATAATTGTCCCAAAATGATACATGTAGGTCTACATAATGTAGGAACATACCACAAAAAGTTTGGGAGACAAAATAAAAAAATACAAATGTACTTTGCCGAGTGCCACTGGGTGGCACTCGGCAAAGAAGTGTAAATTAATATTTGCCGAGTGCCCCTAGGTGGTACTCGGCAAACCACGTCTTTGTCGAGTGCCGCCGATCTGGCACTCGGCAAACCATATTTTAAAAATAAAAAAAAATCTTTGCCGAGTGCCGCATCGCGGGCACTCGGTAAAGAACATGAACTTAACCACATCGCAGGCTTCTCCTTCTTCTCTCTCTCACTCACGCTCACTCTCGCGCTCACGCCGCCGCCCGCGCTCGCCGCCGACCCCACGCCCGCGCCCGCCCTCGCCGTCGGCCACGCGCCGCCCTCGCCGCCGGCCACGCGCGCGCCCCCGGCCCTGCGCCCGCGCTCGCCGCGCGCCCGCTCGCCGCGTGCCAGCGCGCCGCCCGCGTTCGCCGCGAGCTTGCCGCACCGTCGCCGCCGTCCCCGGAGCGCCGCCGCTGCCTCGCCGCCGGCCACGCGCGCGCCCCCGGCCCTACGCCCGCGCTCGCCGCGCGCTTGCCGCGCCGCCGCCGCCGTCCCCGGAGCGCCGCCGCTGCCTCGCCGCGCCCTGCGCCGCCGCCGACGTGCCGAGCTCGCCCGCACCCGCCCGCGCAAGCCGCGCCCGCCCGCGCCCGCGCAAGCCGCGCCCGCCCGCGCCCGCCGCGCGCCGCCGGCTCGCCGTGCCACCGCGAGCGCCGCTCGCCGCGCCGCCCCACCGCCGTCCTGCCGTACGCCACCGTCTCCCCCGCCCGTCACCGTCGTCATAAGGTATAATTTTATTAAATTATGTATTAATTTTTATATTAATATATTTATGTTTTATAGATTAATGTATTGATGTTTTATATATTATGTATTTCATAAACACATGTTTATATTAATGTGTTATATTATGTATTTCATAAACGTGTGGATATATGTGTGGATATACGTGTGGATATATGTGTGGATATATTGTCGGCCATCGTGCCGTTGATATATGTGTGAATGTCAGCCATCGTGCTGTTACTTTTATTTGCAGGTTTTGGAAACCTCCCCGTGCAGGGGAGGTGCTGCCGAATTTTTTTGTTGACAGACTTGTTTATTTTTTTGCAGAGGTCTTCCTAGCCACTGCGGGTCTGCCTCGCGTCGCCACTGCACCGACCCACCACAACCCCACTAGCCTGACTCCACCGCCACCCTAGGTATAACCTCTACATCCGCATCATGGTCGTAGATCACCTAACCCAGTTAGGCGTCTCCCGTTCGAAAGTGATACGGTGTAGATATGCAGATCTTTGCATATCTACAAATGTATCAGTTTCGAATTGTCCACGTTTTTTGGACAGCCCGCGGTTGCGTAGATGGTGTTAGTTTCATGCTCTACTCCGGTCTGAGATAGAGTTTCGGCGTCACCTCCCTGTTGTTCTCCGGACAGTACACTCTCCCTGCCAGGACGTGTATCCGGAGAACAGCGGGGAGGTGCTGCCGAAATTCTATCTCGGATCGGAGTAGAGCATGGAAACTAACTCCATCTACGCAACCGCGGGTGGGATTAGGACCTATCGTCACCTATTAGAAGGTAGGAACGTAGTGTACATGCATTACATGTCTATATTAAACTATACTCGGTTATATATGTTAAAGGATGGAGGACCGTGAGTGGATGTACACGGGCCGTAGAGGAAGGAACGATGTCACCACTGAATGGATTAGAAAGACCGATGATTTCGTGGAACGGGCATATGGCGAAGCTGCTAAAGGAGCGAGTCTAGTCCCATGCCCGTGCAGCAAATGTGACAACCGGAAAAGAAAACCAAAGAAGACCATGGTAGAACATATTTGGAAGAATGGATTTACGCCGGGCTATACTCGGTGGATATTTCATGGTGAAGCGCATCGTACGAGAGAAGAGGTGCTGAGACAACGTGTCGAGGATTATGACGCGGATGCGGGGGTAGCGGATATGTTGAACGACTATCAGGAGGCACAGTACACGGGAGGATGTATGGATGACGAGCCAGAGCCGACTGCAAAGGCGTTCTACGACATGTTCGACGCGGCACAGAAGCCCCTTCACGGCCAGACAAAGGTTTCTCAACTGGATGCCATTGGGCGTGTAATGGTGTTCAAGTCGCAGTACAGCATCAGTAGAGATGCATTCGATGGCTTGTTGACGGTTATTGGGAGTCTGCTTCCGGATGATCACGTTCTGCCAAAGAGCATGTACGAGGCACAGAAACTACTTCGTGCACTTAAGATGACGTATGAGCAGATTCATGCTTGTCCGAAGGGCTGCGTGCTATTTAGGAAAGAATACGCGGAGGCAAAGTACTGTCCCAAGTGTAATTCGTCTAGGTTTATGGAGGTAGACTCTGGTGATGGACAGAAGAGGCAGCTCGACATCCCCTTGACAATCCTACGACACCTTCCGTTCATACCGAGGATCCAGCGTCTTTACATGACAGAGGAATCCGCGAAACAGATGACATGGCACAAAAATGGAAAACGATACAATCCTGACAAGATGGTGCACGCGTCAGATGGTAAAGCATGGAAACACTTTGATGACATTCACCGTGAGAAAGCCGAAGAGGCTCGTAATGTACGTGTTGCGTTGGCCACAGATGGGTTCAATCCCTATGGAATGAGCGCTGCCCCGTACACATGTTGGCCCGTGTTTGTTATCCCAATCAATCTCCCCCCTGGTGTGTGCTTTCAAAGGCAGAATATATTCGTGTCGTTGATAATTCCCGGACACCCGGGGAACAAAATGGGCGTGTACATGGAGCCTTTGATCGATGAATTGGTACGTGCCTGGGAGGAAGGGGTATGGACATATGACCGAGCTACGAAGACAAACTTCAGAATGCATGTTTGGTACCAGTACTCCATGCATGACTTACCGGCGTATGGGCTATTCTGTGCCTGGTGTGTTCACGGTAAATTCCCATGCCCAGTTTGCAAGGAAGCTCTCAGGTTCATTTGGTTGAAAAAGGGTGGCAAATATTCGTCCTTCGATAAACATCGACAATTTCTTCCTGCTGACCATCCATTCCGCCTAGACATCAAGAACTTTACGAAAGGTGTCGTAGTGACAGACCGCCCACCTGCAACGATGACTGGTGCCAAAATTCGTCAACAGATAGATGGGCTCGTGGCCAATACAGAAGGTGGTTTTGTGGGATATGGTGAGCAGCATATGTGGACACATAAGTCTGGCTTGACTCGGCTCCCCTATTATGATGACCTGCTCCTTCCACACAACATTGACGTGATGCACACTGGAAAGAATGTTGCCGAGGCACTGTGGGCAACAATTATGGACATTCCTGATAAGTCAAAGGATAATGTGAAGGCAAGAGTGGATCTGGCAGCGTTATGTGATAGACCAAAACTAGAGATGAAGCCGCCAAGTGGCGGAAAGACGTGGAGAAGGCCTAAGGCCGATTTCGTCCTAAGCAGGGCCCAGAGGAAGGAAGTACTTTAGTGGATAAAGATGTTGATGTTCCCTGATGGATATGCAGCTAACCTGAGTAGGGGGTGAACTTATCTACTATGCGAGTCTTAGGGATGAAGAGTCATGACTTCCACATATGGATTGAACGGATTCTTCCTGCGATGGTTCGAGGCTATGTCCCTGAGCATGTCTGGCTAGCGCTTTCAGAGTTGAGCTATTTCTTCCGTCAGCTTTGTGCAAAAGAGTTATCTCGGACCGTGGTTGCAGACTTGGAAAGATTGGCCCCCCGTGTTACTGTGTAAGCTTGAGAAGATATTACCACCTGGCTTCTTCAATCCAATGCAGCATTTGATTCTTCATCTCCCCTATGAGGCACGAATGGGGGGCCCCGTGCAGGGACGTTGGTGCTATCCAATCGAGAGATGTCTAAAGACTATTCGAAAGAAATGTAGAAATAAATGCAAAATCGAGGCTTCCATTGCAGAGGCATACATTCTAGAGGAGGTCTCAAACTTCACAACAACTTATTATGGTGACAAACTACCGAGCGTGCATAATCCACCCCCTCGTTACAATGATGGCGACAATGAATCGAACCTTAGCATATTTCGAGGCCAACTCGGAAGCGCAAGTGGCTCGACCACCAAGACCCTGACACATGAAGAGTGGCGGCATATCATGCTATACGTATTGACCAACCTTGAAGAGGTGACGCCATACATGGAACAATTTCTTCATGAATTCTGGCGTCGATCAAGGGACCCCACTCCACAGGAATATGACGCTCTTCTTAGAAAGGGTGCGAGAAATGGGTTGCCCGATTTCATTTCCTGGTTCAAACATAAGGTACGTGCTTAGTTTGTAAAAGAGATACGTCTTTAAACTCAATTTAGCGTCTTTTAACTTGCGAATACTTGCAGGGCCAAAGAGATCTGTCTATGAGTGCCGAATTGAGACAAGTAGCCAACGACTTTGCTTATAGGGTCAAGAAATATTCTGGGTATGACGTCAATGGATACCGTTTTCGCACAACACACTACGACAAAAGTCGGCCCAATCGGAAAACAACGTGTTCTAGGGTCTTTACGCCGGGCCTTGACAATGTCGATTATTTTGGACGAATCGAAGAAATATATGAGCTCAATTTTTATGGTTCCAAACCTCTTACTCCAGTGATATTCAAATGTCATTGGTTTGACCCTCAAGTGACGAGACGGACACATTCTAATCTTGGGATAGTCGAAATTCGACAAGATTCCACCTTAGCAGGAGACGATGTCTATATCGTTACCCAACAGGCCACACAAGTGTATTATCTCCCATATGCGTGTCAAACGAAAGAACATCTTAAGGGTTGGGATGTTGTGTATAAGGTATCACCGCACGGGAGGTTACCTGTTCCTAACGATGAAGATTACAACTTAGACCCGGACACATATGATGGAGAGTTCTTCCAAGAAGATGGGCTAGAAGGGCGATTTGAGATAGACTTAACCGAAGCTATCGGAATGGACGTAGATATTGAAATGGTTGTTGATGAGGAGGATGATGAGGTGCAAAATGATAATGACTTAGTAATCCTTGAAGGCAATGACATTACTGACGAACTTGCGTCTTCCGATGGTGTGGAGATTGAAATGCTTGATAGTGATGATGAGAGTTATGATCCGGCTAACCCCGACACATATGAAGATTATTTTTAATCGATGTAATGCTATATGACTTTTTATTTCGCACCTGTTTTTAAATACATCTTTTTATATGTGCTTATTTTTTACTCTTAATTGCAGGTTGTTGGACAAATATGGTGGGCGGTTTCCTGAGGAGGAGGAGGGGGAGGAGGAGTAGGACGGCGGACGATGCAGAGCAGGCAGTGCAGCAGGACGAGGCAGAGCAGGCAGCGCAGCAGCAGGCGGCGCCTCAGGACGACGGCGACCAGCAGCAGGATGACGACGACCAGCAGCAGGACGCCTCAGGTTCAGGCGGCTCTAGTTCGAGGAGCATCTACCTGCGAGGCCCCGCGAGTCTCCCTCAGTGTCCCATACTTCGGGACAGACGACCGCTGATTCGACCGGAAGGGGAGAGGTATGTAACTTTATGTTCTTCATTCTTGTTCATATTATGTGTTCAAAATCATAATATAAACTAATACTTTTTATTTATCACTTGGACAGGTCTTGGACGGTTTTGGATTATGCCGGGGGTCATCGTCGCCCCCCAATGGCATCCTCGGCCTGCTGTGCAGGGAACACTTCCCTGGACTTGTGGAGTACGCCGGAGTGACGGGCCCAGCCTTCACCTTCGACCACTACGCCGTCGCCCCCGATGCAGTAGACCGGGACGGCAGGGAATTCAATAACAAGGCGGAGCGGGTGAAGCAAGAGTTATGGGTAAGTCTTAGTATAATGTAAAATATGTCGCATTCGTTGCAAATTCTTGAAATAATGTATGGATACATCGTTTTTGTATGCAGGATTTCTTCAGATGCGATGCTGGATACGAGGCTAGGGCGGATGTGGTGGCCACCACGAGCTGTAAGAAGCTCGTCGTGGACATGCACTATGAGGCCCGCATCCAGGCCATCATCACCTACCACGGCTCCGTCCTTGGGGAGAAGGTGACCAAAACTCAAGCCCGAACCATGTCGTTGACCAGGGAGCAGTACCTGCAGGTAAAGTCATGCATGTTTGGTACCAGTACTCCATACATGAATTTTATTTTATCTTCTGATATGCACTTTACGTGTTTACTTTGCAGATGATTCCACATTGGTGCGCCGCACATCCTCTGTGCTGGGAGCAGATGGTGGATAGGTGGTGTTCGGCTGAGTGGGACGAGGCGCACACAGCTAGCCGGGAACGGCGTTTGATGATGCAAGGCCCCTCCCACCACCAAGGTAGCCGGAGCCTGGGCCAATATGCCGAAGCATGGGTACGCCACCATTTTTATTTAGATATATAGCACTAAGTTAGATATTATTTCTAACTATCTCGTTGGTTTTCGTTGCAGTCGACGTCACATGGTGGCAGGCCTTGCTCCACCTTCTCGGCCTATGCTATGGCCCATAAGGGTAAGGCGACGTCCGACGTCACCTACAACCCGGATGACGGGCCCGAGGCCTACACCAACCCCGCCGTCTACAGCCGCCTCCATGACTACACCGCCATGGCGCAGGAGATCCATGGCCCAGACTATGATCCGAGCATCGAGCCGATCGACACCGATGTGCTCATGAGGGTCGGAGGAGGCAAGAGACATGGGCGGTACTGGATTGCCGACGGGGAAATCGACTCGTCCTCCACTCCCACTCTGTCTCAGGTGAGAGCAAGGAGCACGGGCTCGAGTCCAGCCATACGACCTCGGCACGACAGCTCACAGCATCGCATACAGCAACTCGAGGTTAGTGTTTCTGTAACTCGTCCTTTCTTGAGTTATATACCTTCTCTTTGAGTTACTATAACGTTGGCTTGTAATATTACAGACCCAACTAGAAGAAGAGAGGAGGGAACGTCAAGAGATGGAGGCGAGGATAATGGCGGAGCGGGCGGCGGCTGATCAGAGGATGGTAGAGATGTTCCAGTACATGCAGAGCCTTGGCGCCGCACAGGGCATCCCTCCGCCACCTCCATTGTTCCCTCCAGTTGACCCTACTCTCTTCCACACTCCTGTGAGTATCAAAATTGTAGTTAGATGTTTGTAATGCATCTGGTATAACACTTGCAATCTCTTCTCTGTGTAGGGCCAATCTGGGGCGGCATCCAACAACCCTCCGGAAGGGTTCAGCCCAACGCAGCCCCGGTCAAACCGCCCACCTCCATGAGTGTTGTGTTTTCATTGTATTAGACTTCAGAACTTATGTATAATACTTATGTCTGTGTTTGATACTTATGTGAGAGCTTGCGACGTTTGAGACTTATGTTTGTGTTTAATACTTGTGTTGAACACTTATGTTTGTGATGGATATTTATGTTTGTGGTGACGGTTTTATGTTTGTGTTGGCTATTTATGTCTATGATGATATCTGTGATGTATATATGTGATATATATGTGATATCTTCTGTTTGTGTGGATGGAATACAAAAAACAAATTAAAAAGGTATATACTGGTCACTTTGCCGAGTGTTACACTCGGCAAAGAGGCTCTTTGCCGAGTGTCCGGGTCATAACACTCGGCAAAGAGCACAGACCTGGGCACCGGCTTAAGTTCTTTGCCGAGTGTTACGTCCCTGGCACTCGGCAAAGAGGTCGGCTTTGCCGAGTGCCACTTGGGACACTCGGCAAAGAACCTGACATGGGGACCCTCCCTGGCGGGTTCTTTGCCGAGTGTCCCAAGTGGCACTCGGCAAAGATGGATTCTTTGCCGAGTGCTGCACGGAAGACACTCGGCAAAACTAACTTTGCCGAGTGTCACAGGGGACACTCGGCAAAGCCGCCGTCTCCGTCACTCGACGCCGTAACGGCTGCTTTTCTTTGCCGAGTGCTCTCTGGCACTCGGCAAAGATCTTTGCCGAGTGCCCGATAAAAAACTCTCGGCAAAGAAGGCTTTGCCGATGCACTTTTCACCGAGCCTTCTTTGCCGAGTGTAACACTCGGCAAAGCTTTTGCCGAGTGTTTTGAACGCTTCACCGAGTGCTTCAGGCACTCGGCAAAGCGATTGATTCCGGTAGTGAATAGTTACACAAAAAATACACCCAGAATCATCTCACATTTAAAACCAAGGGACGAGTTAGTCCAAATCTCTTATTTTGCTTACTCAAATCCAATGGTCTAGCTTATTTGGATCATCTCTCACTCATCAATCACACTTCAACCCGTGATCCCATCATATGCCACCGACTCCTCATTATCCTACACATTGTCACCCCCTCCAATGCACGACCACCATCCCCACCCGCCACTGCCTCCCACAACCACCGGTCTTCCTCTCTGCCACCACCGTCACAGCGTAGCAGGAGCATCTTAAAGTCATAGATTCACTGGTCATCGTCATAGTCGTAATCGAGCAGTGGTAGCGTGTCACGGATCGTGAAGAGGCGACGAAGTACCAGCCTAGCGGCGGAGCTGGAGGTGAGCTCTAAGGCCATGAGGTAGGCAACGTCTGTGCAACGAGAGCTTTGTGCCCAACGTGTCGGCGTGCCAGGTGAGCTTGAAGCATGCGACGGTGAGGGCCATGAGCAGCAGGTGAGGAGTAGGAGACGACCATGGAGCAGCGCAAGCGGGCACATGAGGTCCTCCCATCTTGACGGGTGGGTGGGTGTGTGACGAGCAGGTAAAGAAGGACAAACGACGGGAGGTGGAGGAGGGGGTAGGGACGAGGACGTAAGAGTGGAGCCTACATTGGGGTTGGAGGGGGAGAGAGGGCTAGGGTGAGTGTCTGTGGGAGGGGTACGAGTAGCAGGTGGGAGATGGTCAATTTTATTAGTTATATAAGAGCAAGGGTAATGGTTTCAACCGCTGTCGGCCAAAAAACTACAACGTGAAGAGCAGTTAATGCGATAGTACAAATGCAACAACGCACATAGTCTATGGACAACATGCACATCAGCAGAACAACAAATGGTAGGCGAAGGAGCACGTCTTAGTCGGCTTGAGACAGGCGCGTCATGAATCTCTTGCTTCGTTCTCTCTCTTCTCATCTCTCTCCTCCACATAGGATTTCGCTGGATCCTAGCCCATCATTATACTTGCTCTAAATTGTAACTACACCTGGTTCAAAGACCAATGAATGTATTTAATTCTCGCTATAAATACCTGTGACACCCCAGTGTCACCTAGGGTTTCTTCTTTAAACTAACCCAAACCATTATCACATGTGAATCAAATAGAGGAATGAACAAAAAAAATTTATAACAAAGGTTGAAGTAAGTCTTTTTCATCTCAAGAAACTCTCTTTAATCATGCCATGCACCCCAGGAGAGGAAGAACTCACAAACCCTAATTAACCCTAAGTGGACCATTTAAACACATAAAGGGAAATTGGGAAAGAACTTGGGAGAAAAATGCAAATTTTGGTGAGAACCAAATAACAAAGTTTTAGTACACTAATAACCAACAAAATATAGTAAGAGAGTTTTGCCATTTGAATTTTACAAAATCCCCAAATCAGCCCCTGAATTAATGCATTTGGGAAAAATTTAGAAATCCAGAAATCTGAATTTCAGCCTCTTTCCAAAGATCGACTGCGTTCTCTATTTTTCAAAACTTGAATCAAATAAGTCCAAATAGCAAAGTGGCGCCAAATTACCTGGAACACACCATGGCAAAGTTTGGAAACCCCTTTCCACCATTTGACACGATCTTGACATGGATTTACCTCATGTCGGGTACCGTAATTAGGGGTACCCCCAATGCTCCTTAACCCGGCTGGAAAACATCTTCAGAACAAACCATACACGGCTGATGAAGCGCGGTTCAAGTCAAGGCCTCGTCTACCAAGGGACGCGACCTCATCCGAGCCCAGCCTCGGGCAAGGACAGTAGTCCCGGACGAATTCACGCCTCACCCGAGGGTCCCCTCAGTCAGCAGACACCCCCCATCTCACCCAAGGCTAAGCTCGGGCGAACTTTGCCGTGCAGTGACCTCAGCCGAATCGCCTTACCAACCGACCGTATCGCATGCACATTCAATGCGGGGATTGCCTGACACCATATCCTGACACGCGCGCCTCAGTCGGCAAGGTCGAAGTGACCGCAGTCACTTCGCCCCTTTACTGACCGTTCTGACAGAAAAACAGCACTGTTCACCCCGCTCCGGCAACTATGCCAGCCACCAGGGAAAGACTAACAACAGTCATGGCCTTTTCCGAGTTCGGCCTCGGGCGCAACAGGGAGCTCCGCCTCGCCAGACCCCAGGCCTCGGCCTCAGCCTCGGCCTCGGAAGAAGGACTCCGCCTCGCCCGACCTCGGCCTCGGGAGAAGGACTCCGCCTCGCCCGACCTCAGCCTTGGCCTCGGAGGAGTCGCCGCCTCGCCCGACCTCGGCCTCAGATCAACTATTCTACTGGGGATCCATCATTACCCTACCCCTAGCTAGCCGCCTCAGGCTACGAAGGAACAAGACCGGTGTCCCATCCAAGTTACTCCGGTAACAGGTAATGATGGTTCCCCGCGTGCGCCCATGACGTCGGTTGCTCTCAACCCCCTACGGAAGCAAGGAAACGTCAGCAGGATCCATGCCGCACCGCCAGCTATGCTCCTACAGGACTCAAGGCACTTCTCCGACGGCCACGTTAGTACATGTACAGGGCTCAAGGCAATTCTCTGCCAGCCATGTTAGCTCATAGCTACACCCCCATTATACAGCTGGGCATCTCCTTGTATCTATAAAAGGGGATGTCCGGGGCCTTCCCGAGGGGGAGGGAACGTACGAACATGCGACGTACGAACGAGCAAAGGTAGGCAGAGTAGGAGAGACGCAGTAGAGGTAGACTCAGACAACTCACCTCAAGGCTGAACCCTCTCTTTCCCTCTCTCTCTCTCTCTCGCTCTCGCTCTCTAGCAACGCTTGTAACCCCTACTACGAGCACCCCGGTGCAAGATAACATAAGCCTCATTTCCCTCTTGTGTTCCATCTTGCATCAACCCATCTGGGCAGGGACACGCGACACTAAATTCACTAGTCGGTCCGGTTGAGGGTCCCCCGGGTCCGAAACACCGACAGTTGGCGCGCCAGGTAAGGGTCTACTGCGTGTTAACAAATACTTTCCTGTTGAGTTCCAGATGGGTAGCTTTCAGCAGCCTCTCCAGCCCGGGACGGTGCTCCGCTTCGGAAGTCTCGAGTTCATGTCCCTCGACGGCGGCTACGACATGGTACTGCTCCCCTCGCAGCACGACGACGGTCGTCGGCTCGCCCGGCGAACTCGACGACGACATCTCCCCGTGGCAGAAGAGGAACACCCGGGTTTACCCTGCCACCCTCCTTGCCGGAGGAGGAGGAGACGGGGCAACCATGGCCAGGCAGGAGGCGACACCTCGTCGGCTGTCGGACCAGAGCGAGTCGACGACGCCGGCACCCCTGCGGGGGACATGTCGGGAGTCGTCCTCGCGCCTGAGACAACGGCGGGTGTCGCTTCCCAGCAACGCGCCAACCCCAAGCGGACTGATGACGCCAGCACCCTCACGAAGGACTTGTCGGGCATTAGTCTCGTACCTGAGATAGCGGTGCAGTCCGTCCCCGATGCGACTTCGCCACCGTCCATCAACCAAGAGGTACCATCCGTTTTTCACCCTGTTCCCTTTAGATTCAGCTTCGATCCACCAAGCGACCCCGCTTCGGTGAGCGCTTTCGCAAGGGCAAATCTTGACCTTCCGGGGTACCATATGTGGTCAACTTGGGACCGGCTGACAGTCGTCTCAACCTCCGGACCCGCGGGTTCCGAGGAAGAGGATGACCCCGACGTCAGTTGGGATTTCTCCGGACTCCGTGATCCCAGTGCCATGCGCGACTTCATGTCCGCATGTGACCACCGCCTCTCTAGCTGCTCTGATGATGGCCACAGCCTTGACGATGAGGGTTGCGACCCAACTCGCGAGTGCTACCACATCGATCAGGAAGATCACGACGGAGAAAACCACCTTGGCATGCCAGGAAGTGACGGCGCCCTTGCACCTGCGGCTCGCGTTGAGATCCCGCGGGAGCTAGCTGTGGTCCAAGTCCCTACGGGGGGTCAGGACACACAGCTTGAGCAACTCCGCGAGATGCAGGCCAAGCTCGACTAAGAAGCGGGGCGACTTGTGTAGCTCCGGCAAAACATCGAGCAGGAGTGGGCAGGCCAGGCACTCGCCGGAGGAGCGCGTCATCGGGCCCGGGACGTCCAGCGCTGTATCATTGATGATGCCAGGGCAGGGCTGCCCCCGGCCTTCAGCGGGGCCGGCCAGAACCTAGCCGCAGCGGCGATGCTACTTCGAACGATGCCGGAGCCATCCACCACCGAGGGGCGATGTATCCAGGGCAAGCTCAAGGGCCTCCTGGAAGACGTCGCTGTCCGACAAGCCGAGAGCTCTGCCTCCCGGAGGTGAGGAGACCCCTTGGAGCATCGCGCAACGCCCTCCCGACGCATGCGGGAGGCCTCGGTCCACACCGAGCGCACACGAGACGGGACGCTTGCAGCCCCGGATCGCCTCGGCGCCGAGTAACACCACCACGACCGTCGAGCCTGACTCGAGGAAAGGGTGCACCGAGGCTACCACCCCAGGTGCGGGGGACGCTATGACAGTGAGGAGGATCGGAGTCCCTCGCCCGAACCGCCAGGTCCGCGAGTCTTCAGCCGGGCCATACGACGAGCGCCGTTCTCGGCCCGGTTTCGAGCCTCGACTACCATCACCAAGTACTCAGGGGAGACAAGGCCAGAGTTGTGGCTTGCGGACTACCGGCTGGCATGCCAGTTGAGAGGGATGGACGACGACAACCTCATCATCTGCAACCTCCCCCTTTTCCTCTCCTGCGCTGCCCGGGCCTGGCTGGAGCATCTGCCTCCTGCGCAGATCTCCGACTGGGACGACCTGGTCAAGGCTTTCGCTGGAAATTTACAAGGTACGTACGTGCGCCCTAGGAACTCATGGATCTCCAAAGTTGCCGCCAGCAGCCCGGGGAATCCCTGCGAGAGTACATCCAGCGGTTTTCAAAGCAGCACACCGAGTTGCCCAACATCACTGACTCGGATGTCATCGGGCCTTTCCTCGCCAGCACCACTTGCCGGGACCTAGTGAGCAAACTGGGATGCAAGACTCCCACCAAGGCGAGTGAATTGATGGACATCGCCACCAAATTCGCCTCTGGTCAGGAGGCCGTCGAAGCCATCTTCCAGAAGGACAAGCAGCCTCAGGGAGGGCAGAAGGAAGACGCCCCCGAGGCGTCCGCCCAGCGTGGCACGAAGAAGAAGGCCAGGAAGAAGGCACAAGCAAAGCGCAACGCCGTCGACACGGATCTCGTCACTGCTGCCGAGCACAGGAACCCTCGGAAGCCTCCCGGAGGAGCCAACGCGTTCGACAAGATGCTCAAGGAGTCGTGCCCCTATCACAGAGGTCCCGTCAAGCACACCCTTGAAGAATGCGACATGCTCTGGCGCTACTTCAATAAGGCAGGACCCTCGGCAGAAGGTGGCAAGGACCAAGGCAACAACAAGAAGGGGGGCGACAAGGAAGAGGAGTTCCCGGAGGTCCACAACTTCTTCATGATCTACGGCGGACAGGTGGCGAATGCCTTGGCTCGGCACCGCAAGCAGGAGCACCGGGAGGTCTGCTCGGTGAAGGTAGCGGCGTCGGTCTACCTAGACTGGTCCGACAAGCCCATTACCTTCGACCAAGGCGACCACCCCGACTACATGCCGAGCCCAGGAAGGTACCCGCTCGTTGTCGACCCGGTTATCGGCAACGTTAGGCTCTCCAAGGTCCTCATGGACGGAGGCAGTAGCCTCAACATCATCTACGCCAAGACCCTAGGACTCCTGGGGGGCGATTTGTCCATGATCCGGGCCGGTGCAGCACCTTTTTACGGGATCGTCCCTGGTAAGCGCGTCCAGCCCCTTGGGCAGCTTGACTTGCCCGTCTGCTTCGAAACTCCCTCCAATTTCTGAAAGGAAACCCTCACTTTCAAGGTGGTTGGGTTCCGAGGGACCTACCATGCGGTGTTGGGAAGACCGTGCTACGCCAAGTTCATGGCCGTCCCCAACTACTCGTACCTCAAGCTCAAGATGCCGGGCCCCAACGGAACCATCACCGTCGGATCCTTATACCGCCACGCTTACGAGTGCGACATGGAATGCGTGGAGTATGCCGAAGCCCTCATCACCGACATGGATTGCCTCTCCAAGGAGGCGCCCGACGCGAAGCGGCACGCCGGCAACTTCGAGCCAGCTGAGGCAGTCAAGTCTGTCTCTCTCGACCCCAGCAACGACGCCAGCAAGAAAGTCAGGATCAGCTCCAAGCTCGACCCCAAATAGGAAGTAGTGCTCGTCGACTTTCTCCGCGCAAACGCCGAAATTTTTGCGTGGAGTCCCTCGGACATGCCCAACATACCGAGGGATGTCGCCGAGCACTCACTGGACATCCGAACCGGTGCCCAACCTGTGAAGCAGCACCTGCGCCGCTTTGATGAAGAGAAGCGCAGAGCCATAGGCGAGGAGGTCCACAAGCTAATGGCTACAGGGTTCATCAAAGAGGTATTCCATCCCAAATGGTTAGCTAACCCTGTGCTTGTAAAGAAAAAAGGTGGGAAATGGAGGATGTGCGTAGACTACACTGGTTTAAACAAAGCATGTCCGAAGGTTCCCTACCATCTGCCCCACATCGATCAAATTGTGGACTCCACTGCTGGGTGCGAAACCCTGTCATTCCTCGACGCCTATTCAGGCTATCACCAAATCAAGATGAAAGAATCCGACCAGCTCGCGACTTCTTTCATCACACCCTTTGGCATGTATTGTTATACTACAATGCCATTTGGTTTGAGGAATGCAGGTGCCACCTACCAAAGGTGCATGAACCATGTGTTCGGAGAACACATCGGCAGAATGGTCGAGGCTTACGTCGATGACATCGTTGTCAAGACAAGGAAAGCCTCCGACCTCCTCTCCAACCTCGAAGCAACTTTCGGGTGCCTGCGTGCAAAGGGCGTAAAACTCAATCCCGAGAAGTGTGTCTTTGGAGTCCACCGAGGCATGCTCCTAGGGTTCATCGTCTCCAAACGAGGCATCGAGGCCAACCCAGAGAAAATTGCGGCCATCACCAACATGGGGCCCATCAAAGATTTTAAAGGAGTACAAAGGGTCATGGGATGCCTTGCGGCTCTGAGCCGCTTCATCTCGCGCCTCGGCGAGAAAGGATTTCCCTTGTACCGCCTCTTAAGGAAGGCCGAGCGCTTCACTTGGACCCCCGAGGCCGAAGAAGCCCTCAGAAACTTGAAGGCACTCCTTACTAACGTGCCCATCTTGGTGCCCTCCGCTGAGGGAGAAGCCCTCTTGATTTACGTCGCCTCAACCACTCAGGTGGTCAGCTCTGCGGTTGTAGTCGAGAGACGAGAAGAAGGGCACGCACTGCTCGTCCAGAGGCCAGTCTACTTCATCAGCGAAGTGCTATCCAAGACCAAAGTCCCCTACCCACAAATCCATAAGCTACTGTACGCAGTAATTCTGACATGGCAAAAGTTGCAACACTACTTCGAGTCTCATCCGGTGACTGTGGTGTCATCCTTCCCCTGGGAGAGATCATCCAGTGCCGAGAGGCCTCTGGTAGGATAGCAAAATGGGCAGTGGAACGCATGGGCAAAACACTTTCATTTGCTCCTCGGAAGGCCATAAAATCTCAAGTCTTGGCAGACTTCCTGGCTGAATGGGCCGACACCCAATTGCCGACAGCTCCAATACAGCCCGAACTATGGACCATGTACTTTGATGGGTTGCTTATGAAAACAGGAGCAGGTGCTGGCTTGCTCTTCATTTCACCCCTCGGGAAACATGTGCGCTACGTACTTCGCCTCCATTTTCCGGCGTCAAACAACGTGGCCGAGTATGAGGCCTTGGTTAATGGCCTGCGCATCGCCGTCGAGATAGGGGTTCGGCGCCTCGACGCTCGTGGCGACTTGCAGCTCGTCATTGACCAGGTCATGAAGAACTCCCACTGCCGCGATCGAAAAATGGAGGCCTATTGCGATGAAGTTCGGCGCTTGGAAGACAAGTTCTACGGGCTGGAGCTCAACCATGTTGCTCGATGGTACAACGAGACCGCGGATGAGCTGGCGAAAATAGCCTCAGGGTGAACGACGGTTCCCCGGTCGTCTTCTCTAGGGACATATATCAACCATCCGTCAAACTCGACGACGCGCCCGAACCCGAGGAGCCCTCGGCCACCGAGGGAGAGGCCCTACGCGTTGAGGGAGAGCGGAATGAATGGGGTCACACCAGTCCCAAACTGGCAGACCCCATACCTGGAATATCTCCTCCGAGGAGAGCTGCCCCTCGATAAGGCCGAAGCTCGGCGATTGGCTCGGTGCGCCAAGTCGTTCGTTTTGCTGGTGATGAAAAAGAGTTATACCACCGCAGCCCCTCGGGCATCCTCCAACGATGCATATCCATTGCCCAAGGACAAGAGCTGTTACAAGAAATACACTCGGGGGCTTGTGGTCACCATGCAGCACCTCGAGCCCTCGTGGGAAACGCTTTCCGACAAGGTTTCTACTGGCCAACCGCGGTGGCTGACGCCACTAGGATTGTACGCTCCTGCCGAGGGTGTCAATTCTACGCGAGACAGACGCACCTGCCCGCTCAAGCCCTGTAGACAATACCTATCACTTGGTCGTTTGTCGTGTGGGGTCTGGACCTCGTCGGTCCCTTGCAGAAGGCACCCGAGGGCTTCACGCACCTGCTGGTCGCTATCGACAAATCCTCTAAGTGGATCGAAGTTCGACCCTTAACCAGCATCGGGTCCGAGCAGGCGGTGGTGTTCTTCACAAATATCATCCATCGCTTTGGGGTCCCAAACTCAATCATCACCGACAATGGCACGCAGTTCACTGGGAAAAAGTTCCTGGACTTCTGCGAGGACCACCAGATCCGTGTGGACTGGGCCGCCGTAGCTCACCCAATGACAAATGGGCAGGTGGAGCGCGCCAACGGTATGATTTTGCAGGGACTAAAACCGAGGATCTACAACGACCTCAACAAGTTTGGCAAGCGGTGGATAAAAGAACTACCGTCGGTGGTTTGGAGTTTGAGAACGATGCCGAGCCAGACCACGGGCTTCTCGCCGTTCTTCCTAGTCTATGGGGCTGAGGCCATCTTACCCACGGACTTGGAATACGGTTCCCCGAGGACAAAGGCTTACGACGACCAAAGCAACCAGACCAGCCAAGAGGATTCATTGGACCAGCTGGAAGAGGCTCGGTACGTGGCCTTACTACACTCGGCGCGGTATCAGCAGTCTCTGCGACGCTAACACGCCCGAAGGGTTCGGCCCCGAGACTTCCAAGTGGGAGACTTGGTACTTCGGCTGCAACAAGACGCCCGAGGGCGCCACTAGCTTACTCCTCCCTGGGAAGGGCCGTTCATCATCGCCAAGATTTTGAAGCCCGGGACATACAAGCTGGCCAATGATCAAGGCGAGGTCTACAGCAACACTTGGAACATCGAACAGCTACGTCGCTTTTATCCTTAAAATGTTTCAAGTCGTTCATGTATCTCGCTTTTCTTTATATGCATAAATAAAGTCTAACCATCAAGGAAGGATCAGCCTTGCCTTGGCAAAGCCCGACCCTCCCTCGGGGGCTAGAAGGGGGGAACCCCCTCTGCGTCAAAATTTTCCTCGAAAAAAGTTTTTTACCAGAACGAGTTTCGTGCTTTTCGACTGCGTCGATAACAGAATCCTAAAGACGAGCAAGAGAGACCTTGAACGGCAAGGCCGACCGAGCCGAGGGACTCCTACGCCTCTGGGATACAGATAGCTCACTCATCACCTTCCGTGAAAGGTAGCTCACGCTCGGATAAGCGATTCTGCTACCGAACAAGTCCTAACGCTCGAAAACTTTTCTACCAAAACAACTTTTCGTGCTTTTCGACTATATCGATAACGGAATCCTAAAAACAACGAGAGAACACGTAAGCGGCAAGGCCAACCGAGCCGAGGGACTCCTACGCCTCTGGGATACGGATACCTCACTCATCACCTTCCGCGAAAAGTAACTCACGCTCGGATAAGCGATTCTGCTACCGAACAAGTCCTAACGCACGAAACAAGAGGAAAGAAAACACAGCTTTATAATCCGACAATTAAAATGTTTAGGCCTCAGCGGTCACAAAAAACATACGCATAATTAAAACAAACTGTTCCTGTAGGCTCAGACATCGGCAGGGGGAGGAGCAGCACGCTTGGCGTCATTTCTACCCTCGGCAGAATCTGGCCCGGCCTCGGGCGGCGACACGGGCGGAAGGATCTCCACCTCAAAGAAGGAAGCCAGCGCCGCGCTTGGGCCCTCGACAGCCACGTCAAGCCTCTGGACCTCGGCTAAGGCAGCCTCCTCTTCGTCGGGTAAGCAGTACCCCTCGCTGACCCGCTCCAGATCCACATCATAGTGGGAAGCGAGCATGGTGAAGGCCCGCCTAACGCCGTGGTGCAGCGGCCCGCGGAGTCTGCTGCGCACATGGCCGCCTAAGGCCCGCAGATGACTCTGGGGGAAGCTACCCGAGGGGACGTCGTCGAGGCCAAAGGCCTGGCAAAAAGCCGAGATGGCCTCAGACATGGCCACACGGTCGGCCTCCTTCTGCTCAGCCGCCTCGGCAAGCGCCTTGTAGTTCTTGACGGACTCGTTGAGAGCCGTCTCGGACCCTGCAGACAGCAGGACAACATTCTTCAGACGCAAGGAGAAGAATGGAGACAGAAACAAAGTCACTAAGCGAGCAAAACATACCTTCGGCCCGAACACGCTGCTGCAAGACCCTAGCTTGGGCGGACCAAGCAGACCCGACGGCCACGGCCAGGCCCTCAGAAGGGTCCCGGCCCGAGCGGTCGCCTCGGGGTCCGGAAAGGGGGAGCACCCTCTATGCCGAAACTTTCCTCGGAAAAGTTTTTCTACCAAAACGACTTTCGTGCATTTCGACTGCGTCGATAACGGAATCCTAATGACAAGCGAGAGAGACCTCGAACGACAAGGCCGACCGAGCCGAAGGACTCCTACGCCTCCAGGATACGGATACCTCACTTATCACCTTCCGCGAAAGGTAGCTCACGCTCGGATAAGTGATTCTGCTACCGACGAACATGTCCTAATGCTCAAAACAAGAGGAAAGAAGCACAACTTTATACCCAAATGTTCAGGCCTCAGCAGCCACAAAGAACAAACACACGTACTTGGGATAACTATGCTACGTAGATGTCGGCAGCACCCTCGGTGGCTTTCCTGACCTACAACAGATATCTCAGTACTTGGAGCAATTACATTTTTGCTCTTACATTCCCTTACAAATGGGACCCAGCTCCATTCCCGCAGGAATGAACTACCTCCACACCGGAGGGGCTACAATACAACGGACCCCAGGTGGCTCGCCGGCGACCACTGCACCAGCAGCGCGACAACGACCTCCGCCTCGGGCGGCTAGACAGCAGTAGCGATGGCCTCAGGGCAAACGCTACTGTGAAAAGGCCCTCGTTCACGTCCCCTCATGGGGGACGAGAACTAGCCATTAAAGCCAAAGAGCCAGAGGTCCGGAGCGCAGGCGGCACTGATGGTCTCGTCGGCAGAGGCAACCACCTCGGCGGTGGGAAGCCTCACCTATGGTGACCACCACCTCAGCACCGACGACAGCGGCCACCTGCCCACCAACACCGCACCAGCGAACGATGGCCGCCCCAATGCGCACCGTCAGGTCCTCACTCCCATCCTCGTCGAGGCTGTCCCAGAACACGAGTACCGCCCTCGCGGCGTATGACGTGTTGTGCGACCCCCCGGTGCAGCCGACGGTGCAAGGAGGACCTGGACGTGGCCTACCCACGCACGGCGCGACCGACACCCGTGCGGCGGACGGGCAGCCACGCTTCACCCCAGCGGTAGGAGGTGGCACCGGAAGCAGCACCGGAGCTGCTCAGGCCGGGGAGCCAAACACGCGGCAGCTGACAGCGCCATGGGCGGTGAACACCCTTCTCCCCCAATCACTGAGGGAAGGAGCGGGCCGCTGCCCACGCGGAGACGGGCCCCGACTCGGTGCACCCTCCTCCCTAGCACGGATGATGAACATCCTTGAAGCTGAGGGTAGGGGGAGGCCACAGCCGGCTCGCCCTTCCCCGCCATGAAGCTGGTGGTCATCCTCCTGGATGACCATTGGTGGGGGAATGTAGCCGGGCTGCGTGATGAAAATCCTTGAAGCCGAGCGATGACTAACGAGCGCCAACCCCCATGAGGTCGTGCTCCTCCAACGGCAGCAAGAAGAAGGCAACATAGGTGCACCCCATCTGGGGGCTCGGAAGGGGGAAAGACGCGATGAATGCGAGGGGTGTGAAGGCATGGCTACCGCCCGGGGGGTCGATCCCTTTTTAAAGGCAGATCTCCTCACTCGCACCCCCAAGCGCCACGGGCAAAGTCTCCACTAACGTGCTCCAGGGTTCCCACCCCACGACATAGGGGCTGGGTCCCACACGTCATACGAGCTGACCCGAAACGCGAAGAAGGCAAACCGCTGCACGCGAAGCACGTAACCGCCCCGCGGTTATAAGCATTCCCTCGTCCTCGCCGAAACCAGCGGTCGAAAGGGCGGACCGCCACGCAAGAAGCATGTAACCACACTATGGTTGTGCACCCTTTCAGCTTCGTCGCATCCAGCAGTCCAGCATGGAGGCCCGGTCCCACATGTCATGTAATGTAACACCCGGATTCTAGGGGTCCAAAACCCGGGCGTAAACATAATCACCAGGTGTGCTGGGACCAAGTCTCACACATATGATGAATCATGGCACAGGATCGAATGTCACATCTTTATATATAACAGGAATTCTATACAAAATAAATAATTACATTATATGGAGACAACGGTCCAGCAACCCAAAGTTGACTGGGAGACGACGGCCTAGACCACTCACGAACTCATCGCAGCATCCTCCATGAGCATCATCCTGCGGTACCTGTTCTTGACCTGTGTGTGTGTGAGACAGCAAGAGTGAGCTCACATACGTTCATCGCTCAACAAGTTGTGGGGAATAATGTGCATGAACTCGCCAAAGGTGGGAGCTCACGAGAAGTGTAAGGCTTACCAAAGAAGATGGTTAGAGCTGAGCATTGCTTTTAAAGTTGGTCAAAATTTTATTAGCAGTTACTAAGTATAAGTAAATACCAACCCAATTAAATAGTAGAACAGAAGTAATAACAGCATCACCTGCAATGCAATGCATATGACAAATTGAATTTAGTTCCATAAATTAATCATGTGAGGGTCCGAGCTGCTCATGACCGTGAGCACGGCTAGTATACCAGTTTTACACTCTACAGAGGTTGCGCATCTTTACCCACAAGTCATGTTACCCATCTGCCAAAGGATCGCGACTTCCCATACACCTCTACCGAGGAGGCGAGGCAGGGTAACACTACGAGGCCTTTACAAAGTTCCACTAGCTTCAGAAAACCCGCTACAGTTTATAGGAAGATCCAGTGCAGGAATCCCTTGCAGGACCGCCATCGCAGCAAAATCCTCCCGAGGGCCTCCCTACACTGACCTCTCCCCTACTGCCCTTGCCCCTTTCGGGTAAGGTAGTCTTCCACTAGCTTTCCTAATTAATCAGCCAAGGGCGTCCCATTCCACCCTTGTGGTAGCACTGTTTTCCCGGGTGGTCGCTCCATGTTCTAATTAACATAATGATCTTAACATGAACAGTAAATAACAACTGATAACAAAAGTGTAATCATGAATAATGTATCTCCATACCCAAAACCACATATAGCACTAGCAAGTACTACCCAGAAAGTTCAGTGGTAAACAAGGTATAAAGATAGACAAACTAGGGTAACCTATTGGGTCCCGTCAAAATTAACCTATGCAGATCATTATAATTAATCAGAACATGGCTGGGTAAAAAGAAGTGATCAAGGGCACAACTTGCCTGGGCCTTGAGATTCCAGGTACCAGGATGATCCCTCAGATCCTCGTGACCTCACTGCTAGTCGTAGCAATACAAACATACATGGTATAGGCAAAATTAACATTACACCAAACATATATGCAAAATACATATTAATAATCTACATATTAAAATAAGATCACAGGAAAAAGAATTATTAATTTTGGAGTTGTAGAATTCAAGTTATGATTTTCCTAAGGTTTAATGTGATTAAAATATGATTAAATGATAAATAAATTTTCTGACAGAGTTCATGTCAAAACAAAGACACTAAATGATGAAGAATATTATTACAAAATTTTAGAAACTGGAATGGTTCAATTTGGAGCTAAAATGGATTAGTTATGAATTAATTGAGTTTCTGGATTTATTTTAACACTAAAAATCATTTTCTAAATCATTTTCTATGATTTTTCCTATTAACTGGACTGGGCCTCAATTATAAGAAAGGTCAGGGGGTTCGGCGCAAGAATCCCGAGACACAGGGAACAGGGTCCCTGGACGGCGGGTTAATTCTCTGGTTTCCAGGGGGTTCTTTAACAAAACTGACCCGCGAAGGGGTACGGTGCACTCTGGGCCGTCCGATTAGATCCGAACGATCCAGATTAACCCGGACCCGGTTATATACACTGCTACGCTGACAACCGTTAGATCCCAGATCCACGGTCCACGGCGCACGATACCCTTTACTCCCTCTCGGCCACACGATTCCCTTTCAACGCGCAAGATTCAATACGACGAAGGGGTATGCAAGGATCTAATCTCGGCCGTCGCTGGTGAATCCAACGGGCCACAGCCTTCGCCCCAACAGGACGCACTCGCACGACGGCGCCGCCCCGCGCGCGCGGCGGAGCACGCCGGCGAGGCTGCCAATCGGCCGTCCCGGAGCGCTAAACCCAAATCGGACCGAGCTAGGCGTAGAGGGGGACTTGGCGAGTACGGTGAGGTGAGTTACCGAGCAGATAGGCCACTGGAAGAGGCAGGCCACGGCGCGAAGCGGTCCCGCGGCGGAGCTAGATCTCCGGTGAGGAATTCCGGAGCCGCTGGTGTACGATCCTCGGTAATTCAGTCGCGGTTGCCTTCAATGTAACCGAAGGGAGCCCCTGGGTTCCCCAATCCGAGCCCGGTCGTCGGCGAGCCCGGATTTGCCCGCGGCGGGTGTCTCTCGGCGAACGCGATTATGGTGGTGGCGGCGGCGGCCTTCTTTTGCTTGAGCTCACGGGTGGATGAGGGAAGGGGTCGCGGAGCTTCGGCTTTATACCCAAGGAGCGATCCGCAGCCGTTGCACGGAGGCCGAGAATCCACGGAGAGTTTTGAGGAGTCCGCGCGGCGCGATCGGCAGAGCTGTTGAAGACGAACCCGACGAGCGGGCCCCACGGACCAGAGAGAGGGAGGGCAGGCGAGCGCGGGACGAGAGACTGGGCAGGGGGCCCCACATGTCAGCGAGTGAGTGCGGCGCGGCGGGGGAGCGAAGTTGGGCCGCGCGGCGAGATAGGATTAGTGGGCCGAATTAGTTGAAGTCGGCCCAGCTGGCTTCCTTTCTTTTTTTTCTTTTTTTTTTCTATTTTCTTTTCTCCATTTTCAAATCCAATTTGAGTTCAAATTTCAAAATCAAATTCTTTGGTAAATTCTCCTCAGATTGAAAGTATAACTTGTAAACTCTGGTCTTACTTTTATTTATACTTTTTTTTATTTTGTATATACTTTCCTTTTCTCCTTAGTTTCAAAACCCAAATTCCAATTCAAATCAAACCAAGTTTTAAATTCTAGATTTTATGCACAAGTTAAACTTTCACATGATGCACAATTACTACATAGTGTTTCTTTATTTATTTTATTATGATTATTTACCTTTAAAAAGGGTGAATTATAAAGTTTAATTATTTATCAATGGTATTTGCTCAGATTTCTTCTATCAATCCCAAATTCAGAATTTGGGTGTTACAAATCCTACCCCCCTTAAAAATAATCTCGTCCTCGAGATTTGTAAGGAAAAAGGGTGCATGTTCATATTGATTCAACACATATGCATAAACAAAATCTCGGCATGATGCATATCTTATTAGCATAACACAGGGTCAAATGGACCTTATTATTATTACTAAAATAGTAAAATACTACTACTGGCTAAACTAATATTTAGGTCTTACAAATAGTAAAATATATATATATATATGTATCTATATCTATGTTTATCTCTTTATTCTTGTTGCTCGTTGACTTCTTCACCGACTACTTCATCTCCAACTGGCTCTTCTTCTTGAATTTCAAGTTCACCGGGTTCAGCTTCTACTTCTGCATGATGGGCATATCCCCGGTTGATAGATAGGGGCTGACTCTTTCCTGCCGAGGCTTGTCCTTGTTTCATCGGAGCCGGTGTAGTGTAGGCAGCTTTGTTGGGACAGTAGTTGGCGTAGTGTCCCGGTTGTCCACACTTGAAGCATGTTCTGATGGCGGTTGTGTTGGGAGCAACGGTTCCTCCTGGAGTGCTTGCTTTTGGAGGAGCAGTTGGTGTCGGTTGAGTTTGTTGTCCAGAACTGCCACTAGCTGGTGTATTGGGAGTGGTAGTATAGCGAGGACGGGAACTACTTCCAGCCGGCCCTTGGTTGATAGCCTTTCTTTTCTCTCCAAATATACTCCTCTTGTTCTCTACAGCAATAGCTTTGTCAAGTAGCCTTTGGAAGGATGGAAATGTGTGCGATACCAGTTGATATTGCAAGGGTCCAATTAATCCGTCCAGAAAGAGCTCCTGCTTTTGCTCATCATCTTCAACATCTCTGGGAGCATATCGAGATAACTGAATGAATTTGTCCCTATATTCACTCACGGACATACTTCCTTGCTTGAGAGATAGAAACTCCTTCCTCTTAATCTTCATGAGTCCAGCAGGAATATGGTAATTCCTGAATTGTGTGGAGAATTCTTCCCAGGTAATGGTATCGGCAGCAGCATGAGCTGCACAGTACGCATCCCACCAATCCGCAGCGGGACCAGCAAGACGACCCGATGCATAGAGTACTTTCTCTCGGTCCGAGCACTGGGCTATGTTGAGCATCTTCTCTATGGACTTTAACCAGTCATCTGCTTGCAGTGGATCTGCGGAGTTGGAGAAGGTTGGTGGTTTGTGGCTCATGAATTCCCGGTGCTTGTCCTGGGGTGGGACTGGTGGTGGAGGTGGAGGCAATGGCACTTGTTGTTGCTGCTGCTGTTGTTGAAGTTGTTGCTGCAGCTGCTGTTGTTGTACTCTCCTCTCCTGGCGTATCTCTTCCCGTTCTTGGCGCATTTCCCGACGTGCATCCTCTCTTTCCTGGTGCATTTCTTGGCGTTCTTGCCGCATTTGGGTGCGCATATCTGCCATAGTGTCCGCCATTTGCTGCATCATTCTCATCTGAGCTGCGACTAGTGGATCAACTCCGCCTTGTGGAGGATTAGGAGGATTCATCCCTGCTAACTGTGGTTGAGGTTGTTGGTTAGCAGGTAAATCAATTCCACCTCCCCGCCTGGTATTGACCATCTAAGTTAGAAGCATATGGTAAGATAGCTTTGCAAGGGAATCATTTAGTAGACAGAATGAATAAGCTAATAGTTGGTTATGTACTGAAATTTTCTTTGGCAGGGCTGGGCCAGATATTCTATGTCAAGACTAGGGTAATTAGTTTGCACGAGGTGAATGTCCGAAGGTACGATAGAATATGTTAAGATGAGATAGATACGGAATACTACATATATTTTCTAAGGGGATAATCTAGTTTGTCTAGTTATCTTACAAATGCTATCCTTTATACCTAGATGTATATGCAGATGTAATTGTGGACATTACTCCACAACCCATCACACTCAATCAAAGATCCAAATCAAACAAGTATCATAAGAACAAACATTCAAGTCCATAGATATCTATAAAAATAGTTTTGTTTTTGTTCCTAAGAATAGGTCTCCTATTCCTAAAAGTCACTTCAGGTACAGGATTTCAAAGTGTGAAATCCACATTTGTCTTCAGAATAAATAGGTAAGAATAATCAGAGTGAAGCGGAAATAGATGAGAAAAGATTAAGATAAGTTTAGAAATGATCAGAGTAGCAAAGGTAAGTAGATAATGGTTGTCCAGTTCTATCTAGGTTTCGTCCTACAGTCAACATTCCTCTGATACCACTTCTGTAACACCCGGATTCTAGGGGTCCAAAACCCGGGCGTAAACATAATCACCAGGTGTGCTGGGACCAAGTCTCACACATATGATGAATCATGGCACAGGATCGAATGTCACATCTTTATATATAACAGGAATTCTATACAAAATAAATAATTACATTATATGGAGACAACGGTCCAGCAACCCAAAGTTGACTGGGAGACGACGGCCTAGACCACTCACGAACTCATCGCAGCATCCTCCATGAGCATCATCCTGCGGTACCTGTTCTTGACCTGTGTGTGTGTGAGACAGCAAGAGTGAGCTCACATACGTTCATCGCTCAACAAGTTGTGGGGAATAATGTGCATGAACTCGCCAAAGGTGGGAGCTCACGAGAAGTGTAAGGCTTACCAAAGAAGATGGTTAGAGCTGAGCATTGCTTTTAAAGTTGGTCAAAATTTTATTAGCAGTTACTAAGTATAAGTAAATACCAACCCAATTAAATAGTAGAACAGAAGTAATAACAGCATCACCTGCAATGCAATGCATATGACAAATTGAATTTAGTTCCATAAATTAATCATGTGAGGGTCCGAGCTGCTCATGACCGTGAGCACGGCTAGTATACCAGTTTTACACTCTGCAGAGGTTGCGCATCTTTACCCACAAATCATGTTACCCATCTGCCAAAGGATCGCGACTTCCCATACACCTCTACCGAGGAGGCGAGGCAGGGTAGCACTACGAGGCCTTTACAAAGTTCCACTAGCTTCAGAAAACCCGCTACAGTTTATAGGAAGATCCAGTGCAGGAATCCCTTGCAGGACCGCCATCGCAGCAAAATCCTCCCGAGGGCCTCCCTACACTGACCTCTCCCCTACTGCCCTTGCCCCTTTCGGGTAAGGTAGTCTTCCACTAGCTTTCCTAATTAATCAGCCAAGGGCGTCCCATTCCACCCTTGTGGTAGCACTGTTTTCCCGGGTGGTCGCTCCATGTTCCAATTAACATAATGATCTTAACATGAACAATAAATAACAACTGATAACAAAAGTGTAATCATGAATAATGTATCTCCATACCCAAAACCACATATAGCACTAGCAAGTACTACCCAGAAAGTTCAGTGGTAAACAAGGTATAAAGATAGACAAACTAGGGTAACCTATTGGGTCCCGTCAAAATTAACCTATGCAGATCATTATAATTAATCAGAACATGGCTGGGTAAAAAGAAGTGATCAAGGGCACAACTTGCCTGGGCCTTGAGATTCCAGGTACCAGGATGATCCCTCAGATCCTCGTGACCTCACTGCTAGTCGTAGCAATACAAACATACATGGTATAGGCAAAATTAACATTACACCAAACATATATGCAAAATACATATTAATAATCTACATATTAAAATAAGATCACAGGAAAAAGAATTATTAATTTTGGAGTTGTAGAATTCAAGTTATGATTTTCCTAAGGTTTAATGTGATTAAAATATGATTAAATGATAAATAAATTTTCTGACAGAGTTCATGTCAAAACAAAGACACTAAATGATGAAGAATATTATTACAAAATTTTAGAAACTGGAATGGTTCAATTTGGAGCTAAAATGGATTAGTTATGAATTAATTGAGTTTCTGGATTTATTTTAACACTAAAAATCATTTTCTAAATCATTTTCTATGATTTTTCCTATTAACTGGACTGGGCCTCAATTATAAGAAAGGTCAGGGGGTTCGGCGCAAGAATCCCGAGACACAGGGAACAGGGTCCCTGGACGGCGGGTTAATTCTCTGGTTTCCAGGGGGTTCTTTAACAAAACTGACCCGCGAAGGGGTACGGTGCACTCTGGGCCGTCCGATTAGATCCGAACGATCCAGATTAACCCGGACCCGGTTATATACACTGCTACGCTGACAACCGTTAGATCCCAGATCCACGGTCCACGGCGCACGATACCCTTTACTCCCTCTCGGCCACACGATTCCCTTTCAACGCGCAAGATTCAATACGACGAAGGGGTATGCAAGGATCTAATCTCGGCCGTCGCTGGTGAATCCAACGGGCCACAGCCTTCGCCCCAACAGGACGCACTCGCACGACGGCGCCGCCCCGCGCGCGCGGCGGAGCACGCCGGCGAGGCTGCCAATCGGCCGTCCCGGAGCGCTAAACCCAAATCGGACCGAGCTAGGCGTAGAGGGGGACTTGGCGAGTACGGTGAGGTGAGTTACCGAGCAGATAGGCCACTGGAAGAGGCAGGCCACGGCGCGAAGCGGTCCCGCGGCGGAGCTAGATCTCCGGTGAGGAATTCCGGAGCCGCTGGTGTACGATCCTCGGTAATTCAGTCGCGGTTGCCTTCAATGTAACCGAAGGGAGCCCCTGGGTTCCCCAATCCGAGCCCGGTCGTCGGCGAGCCCGGATTTGCCCGCGGCGGGTGTCTCTCGGCGAACGCGATTATGGTGGTGGCGGCGGCCTTCTTTTGCTTGAGCTCACGGGTGGATGAGGGAAGGGCTCGCGGAGCTTCGGCTTTATACCCAAGGAGCGATCCGCGGCCGTTGCACGGAGGCCGAGAATCCACGGAGAGTTTTGCGGAGTCCGCGCGGCGCGATCGGCAGAGCTGTTGAAGACGAACCCGACGAGCGGGCCCCGCGGACCAGAGAGAGGGAGGGCAGGCGAGCGCGGGACGAGAGACTGGGCAGGGGGCCCCACATGTCAGCGAGTGAGTGCGGCGCGGCGGGGGAGCGAAGTTGGGCCACGCGGCGAGATAGGATTAGTGGGCCGAATTAGTTGAAGTCGGCCCAGCTGGCTTCCTTTCTTTTTTTTTCTTTTTATTTTCTATTTTCTTTTCTCCATTTTCAAATCCAATTTGAGTTCAAATTTCAAAATCAAATTCTTTGGTAAATTCTCCTCAGATTGAAAGTATAACTTGTAAACTCTGGTCTTACTTTTATTTATACTTTTTTTTTATTTTGTATATACTTTCCTTTTCTCCTTAGTTTCAAAACCCAAATTCCAATTCAAATCAAACCAAGTTTTAAATTCTAGATTTTATGCACAAGTTAAACTTTCACATGATGCCCAATTACTACATAGTGTTTCTTTATTTATTTTATTATGATTATTTACCTTTAAAAAGGGTGAATTATAAAGTTTAATTATTTATCAATGGTATTTGCTCAGATTTCTTCTATCAATCCCAAATTCAGAATTTGGGTGTTACATGTAACCGGCGTGCCGGTCACTACATGCAAGGAAACCGCACCGCCACTTGCGCCAATGCTGCGTCTTCTCGACTGCAGAACCAGCGCAGCGACTCAAGGCAGCCCTGCGCATGACCCAACAGTGCCCATTAAGTGCGACGATCATGGGTCACTCAGCCGCGGAGATAGGCACGACGGTCGATATGATCAGAGGCGGGCCGACAGTAATTGCAGCAACAGGCGTGTGGAAGCAGCGGTCCAATCACCTACAGGTTCGCATCCTCTCCCGAAACGGTAGGGGAGCCCTCTCCCACAGCATAAAAGACGACGCACCCGTGTTCCGTTCCTCGAACGGCTCACGCACACGCAACAGATGCCTCGCGAATCGCCAGTCCCGTTGCATTAACTCCTTGGCAGGGCAAGCGACACCTCCGGCAGGCGAAGCGGGCGCCATTTCGTCTCTGTCATGACGACAGCGTCAAAAAAGGTGTGCCACATTATTTAAATTCATATCCTTTTCCTCTCTCTCTCTCTCTCTCTCTTGCCATAGGGACCGGGAAAGGGGATATTTCGAAAAGGATCCTTCCCAGGGAAGGAAACGGGCCCCGAGCCCTCCTACTGATCAGGGTTCGAAGGTTGCGCCCTCCGGGGTTCGGCAACCGCCCCAGAGCACTCGGGCTCCGAGCCCTTTACTGATCAGGAGTTCGAAGGCTGGCCCTTCAGAAGGGTTCGACAGCCGCCCCAGAGCACACAGAGTCAGGGATGACCCTGGGTACGTCCGTTACATGGCCGAGGCTCGGGCTACGCTCCCGAGGTACCCTAGGACATTTCTGAGACCAGCGGGAACGATTTGTAATGGAATCCCACCGGAGGGAGGCACCGATGTAACACCCCTGGTGTTACTGCAACTAAAACTTGAACATGGCATCATAAGCATTGGCATTGCATGTGTTTGATACACCTAGAGTGCATTCACTAGGTAAAAATTTCAAACAAGTGTATTGTTTTTGGTGTTTTGCAAATAGGACCCTGGATAGGGAACCTAACCCTAAATCAGGCTCAAAGGGGCAAAACTTAATCCAAGATGGGAAAACCTAAAGGCTTTTGGGAAAGAGTCATAAAATGTCCCCAAAAACAAAGTTGAGTCACATTTATACCCCTGGGATATCAAAAATCTCAATTAGAACCCTGGAAAACCCTAAACCCAAACCCTAGGGACCTATGTGCAAAATTAGTCCACTTTTGGGCTAAAGTGCAAAAATCAAGTCAAATAAGTAGTTTAAGTCATTTGGTTCACAAATATGTGGACTTGAAGGCCAAACATTGGATTTTGGACTTAAATGCAAAATGGACCCCAAATAGGATTCTATTCTAAGTCTGAAATTTTAGAGTTTTGGCTCAACTTTGGAGCCCTGTATCTTTTAAAATATAGGGGTTTTGCCCAAAGTGACCACAACAAGTTTGTAGACCAATTAAAGGAGAACAATTTTGCTGAAGAGAGCAAGCCATGTTCTTGTGAGAAATCTGGAGATAATTAGGGTTGAAGTTGGGCTGTCAGGGTGTTAATATCTGAATTTTCAGATAGACAGTGTGATCACTGGAGCTTTAAGCATGAATTCAAGCTTGAATTACTGAGAATTTGGTCAAGATTGCTATAACCGAAATGTAGCTGGTATATAGGATTACAACTTTGATGCAGAGTTTTGGGGATGTTGCCATAGAAATTCGGGAGAAAATGGGGCTTCAAAGTGCTCTGTCAGGTGCTCGGTTGGGAGTTCGCCATGGTACAGTAAGAAGATCGGACTGCCAGCTGGATCGCTCGTCGCCGGCGATAAGGATGCCGCTGAGACCCGAATTGGTCGTCAGCGGTCACGGTAAAAGCCCCGGCGACGTGTCAGAACCTCACCGAGGTGGCAGGCTCTGGTTAAACGGCGATAACCGCGCTGTCACCGGAATCCGCCGCGCGGCATGTTCGCCAGCGCAATCCCAAGCTCCCCGATCCTCATCCATTTACGACCGGCGGCGTATAAATTAACCGTGCCCCCAGCTCCGCCATGAACTCAAGCAACTATTGCACCCATCTGCCTCCCGAATCCTTCGCTAGCAAGCACGAATTTCGGATTCGCCCCAATCCGGTTCTAGAACACCGTAAACTCTATCTCGTCGTGGTCAGCCCAACTCAGGTTAGCTCTTCCCCTCTGCTCCTTTGTCTAAGCATTCTCATGCGTCTGTGATGCTCACCGACCCACCCAATTGAACCGGGCCGCCAGGGATCACCGGGAACGCGATCGCTAAGCCGCAATGTTCTCGGCCACCGTGGCCAGAACTCCATAATTGATCTTGTATGCAATTGAGTTGGGGGAAAGGCTTAGGGTAGCTCCAATTTGGTGTCTGTCGCTCGGGAGCGCCGGTCATCGCCTCAATCGGCTGGTACGGTGGCTCGCCGGAGCTCCTCAACGCGCTGCCGTCGTCGGGGACTTCCCCCTGTAAAGAATTAGAACATGGGGGACCGATTTGCAAAGTGTCAGAGACCCGTAAGAATAGTGGCTAAACCCGTTCACAGTTAGACAAAAACGCGAGGGCCCTGGTGCAATTCTGCCATCGCGCGCAGGCGCGGCCGCGCGTTTCCTGTGTTGTTGGGCCGTCTGGACCAGATTTGGCCCAGCACTGTTACATCTTTTCTCTTTTTCTTTTTCTATCCAGCTTTAGAAATAGGTAGAAAAATGTAGAAAAATGGTAAAATGGTGAAACCAATTTTCCTAGGTTTCTTATTTTCCCTAGAATTTAATAAAAATAGTTTCATGAATTTTGGTGGAAATAAGAAATTTTAGGGCATTTAAAGTAGTTAAAAGTATTGGTTCTGGATTTTTAGAAAATGCTTGGTAATCCCAAAATGCTCAAAATTTTTATATGAGTTCCTCATATTATTTAGAAGCCTTGGGTAGAATTTGGGTTGATTTGGACCTTGTTTGATCACCAAACCCCAAAACACCCCCTGCCCTGTGAACTCCTTTACTGACTCCGGAAACCCTAAGTTCTCGGAGTTCCGTGAAGGAAAGTTGTATTCAAGACTTAGATAATAAATCTTTATTGTCTTCGCACTCTCATGAGCATTACATGACATTCATTCTTATATACATATATGGTTATGTTAGAACACGAAGAAGTGGAAGTCACCGAAGAAAGGACACCACCACCCTCGGATTCTCAAGCAGGCAACTGCTTCTACTTTGATATTTGTGGATCCGAGCCAGACTCACCTGTTAACGAAGGCAAGCCCCGGTGCATGCAACCCCTTTCCTTGCGTTTTTAAATACTTTTCGCACACTTTAAGTCAGGTGAAATGTGCATTAGGTTCATAGGAATTGCTTGGAACCCTTTGATGCATTGCTTTCCTTGATATCCATACCTTTATAGATACTTCTGGTGAAGTATCAAAAGTTGATTTACAAAAATGCTTAGTCCTGCTTAGATCTTGTGGATAGAGGTTGTCTTTTGCAATACTGCCTAGCTCAGGGGTTATCCTGAGGAAAGATGGCTTCCACCTGCAAGAATACTTTCATTGAGAGCATGGTGGGATCTTACTGCAAAGTTCCCTGTGATGCTCTTTTCATCCTAAGGAATAGAAACAATCCTAAGGATGGAAGTACTTAAATCGAGACTTGGGTTTGGAACAGGTGATGTTCTACCCAGGTTGATTAAGGATTGAATGCGTATGTAGGCGTGCTGATCGAGGACCCTTTAACTGGTCACATGCCTCGTCATGGGTAAGCCTTGCCTCGGGCAGACTAAGGCCAGAATAAGATAACACGAAATGGGCGTGGAGCGGTGGCGAGAGTAGCGTGTACCCTCCGTAGCAAGAGGCTGGACGGTGGTGTATCTGTGCTCTCGGTTTGCGTGAACCTAATATGGTCTTAAGAACCCCGGTGGCGGGTTGACATATGCAAGGGTTAAGTGCTACATATGTCGTGTGATTGGAGATCCTCAGCTGAGTATAATCGATTCGGATCGCCGTACCTTCGCGGTTATGAAGACTTGGTCACTTCCCTACAACCTAAGTCAGGATGGGAACATTATGGATAAAAATGATGTTGTATTGATGCGATGATGAAATTAGATTAGAGGCAAACAGAGTCTATTAATACTTAATTCGGCGTTAAAATGTTGAAAGTAAGGACTCACTTTAGTAAGCTATTTCTGCAAAAGTATCTAAGTTGATTTTTGCTAAAGCCTCTTCTTGATTCCTATTTATCCAGCATATCCTTGAGAGTCTTTTCCTTAGTCGGGTAAGACTTGCTGAGTAATTCCATACTCAGGGTTTATCCCTCCGTTGTTTTTAGGTGAGGAAGCGACAAACCTTTGTTGCTTTTGCTCCAAGGTGGTTCCTAATGAAGATAAGCAAGAGTGAAGTACGGGAGGAAAGGATCCTCCATTAGGACTTTTTGTGTGATAACTGTCGGGAGGAGTTTTTGCCTCCCTGGGTATGTGTAATAATATTATTCGGCACTCGTTATATAGTTCTGGTCTGTAATAAACAACTTGATCTTACTTTTAATAAATGTAAACTTATGTAATCGCTTCCGCATATCTATATCTCCGATGTTCTGTAATGTCTGCAAGATGGGTGAGACGTTCCTGGAAAGGTAAGGAAAGATACCGAGCTTGTCGAGTAGTTCAGGGTCATCTACAGGGTTGTCTGAGGTCCGTTGGACAAGGACAACTGTAGGTGGGCCTAATTACTTGGGAGGTTCCGTCACAACCGAGCCCTCGGACCCTATCGAATGGGTCCGGGTCCAGCAAATCACCCGCAGGTGCTTTTGGAGCGCGCCTCTGGGCCACTAGCCGACCCTTATCGAACGGGGCTCGGGCGTCCACTCGGATCACCCGCTAGCAACTCACTGGAAACACCATGTTCGGTGCCCTCCGAGGGTAACATGGCGCTTCCCCCCCCTTCCTCCTTGCGGAGAGGCGACGAAGGGGCGTACGATAAAAGTCAAGATGGTCCTTGATCGTTCTCTCGCTCCGTGCAGAGGCTCGGGGGCTGCTCTCGCGCCAGGCTATGGCCAAACTGTTGACCACGTCAACAAACTAGCTTAAAAACTCGGAACCTGACCATGCACCCGGGCTGCGGCCAGGCCGCACGAGGGAACAACAAGGCTGACCGAGGCATCACAAAAAATATTAAGACCTCAGAGGAGTCAAACTACTCCTCCGAGGCCTCGGGGGCTACACCCGGCGGGTGCGCTCGCGCACACCCACCGGAACAAAACATAACCGAGAAAGGCTGGTCCCCTTGCCAGAAATCCGGCAGAACCTCCAAGCGAGTACCTACACTCCCTTGAAGGCTCGAGGGCTACTGTCGGGTACTGTCGTTAGGGGTACCCCCAATGCTCCTTAACCCGGCTGGAAAACATCTTCAGAACAAACCATACACGGCTGATGAAGCGCGGTTCAAGTCAAGGCCTCGTCTACCAAGGGACGCGACCTCATCCGAGCCTAGCCTCGGGCAAGGACAGTAGTCCCGAACAAATTCACGCCTCGCCCGAGGGTCCCATGAGTCAGCAGACACACCCCCGTCTCACCCAAGGCTAAGCTCGGGCGAACTTTGTCGTGCAGCGACCTCGACCGAATCGCCTTACCAACCGACCGTATCGCATGCACATTCAATGCGGGGATCGCCTGACACCTTATCCTGACACGCGCGCCTCAGTCGGCAAGGTCAAATTGACCGCAGTCACTTTGCCCCTTTACTGACCGTTCTGACAGAAAACAACACTGTTCACCCCGCTTCGGCAACTGTGCCAGCCACCAGGGAAAGACTAACAACAGTCACGGCCTTTCCCGAGTTCGGCCTCGGGCGCAACAGGGAGCTCTGCCTCGCCCGACCCCAGGCCTCGGCCTCAGCCTCGGTCTCAGGAGAACGACTCCACCTCGCCCAGCCTCGGCCTCGGGAGAAGGACTCTGCCTCGTCCGACCTCAGCCTCGGGAGAAGGACTCCGCCTCGCCTAACCTCAGCCTCGGCCTCGGAGGAGTCGACGCCTCGCCCGACCTCGGCCTCGGATCAACTATGCTACTGGGGATCCATCATTACCCTACCCCTAGCTAGCCGCCTCAGGCTACAAAGGAACAAGACCGGTGTCCCATCCAAGTTACTCCGGTAACAGGTAATGATGGTTCTCCGCGTGCGCGCATGACGTCGGTTGCTCTCAACCCCCTACGGAAGCAAGGAAACGTCAGCAGGATCCATGCCGCACCGCCAGCTATGCTCCTACAGGACTCAAGGCACTTCTTCGACGGCCACATTAGTACATATACAGGGCTCAAGGCAATTCTCCGCTAGCCACGTTAGCTCATAGCTACACCCCCATTGTACAGCTGGGATCTCCTTGTATGTATAAAAGGGGATGTCCGGGGCCTTCCTGAGGGGGAGGGAACATACAAACATGTGACGTACGAACGAGCAGAGGCAGGAAGAGTAGGAGAGACGCAGTAGAGGCAGACTCAGACAACTCACCTCAAGGCCGAACCCTCTCTTTCCCTCTATCTCTCGCTCTCGCTCTCTCGCAACGCTTGTAACCCCTACTACGAGCGCCCCGGTGCAAGATAACATAAGCCTCATTTTCCTCTTGTGTTCCATCTTGCATCAACCCATCTGGGCAGGGACATGCGACACTAAATTCACTAGTCGGTCCGGTTGAGGGTCCCTAGGGTCCGAAACACCGACACCTCGGGACTCTACCTTGTGACACTGCCACCTTAGTGATGTGACAACTCTCTGTACACAACCCCAAACCGCTCGACTTCCACACATAAACGACAAAGCTAAGTTGGGAGAGCAAATCTTGTGCAGTGATCATGCCCAAATATGCAAAGATCTTCAACCTATGAGCGTTTAAACTCGGGCAGAAGCAAAGAGCCACGTGCTCGACGTCGTGTCAGGCCGACCGAGCACGGACTGGCCGCGGCAGCGCGCGCCCCGCCCCTACACGTCTGCACCTCGCCCTCGCCTATAAATGCCCCCTGAGGTCTTAGCCGTTTGCACTCGCGCACCTAAAGCCCCGCCCGAGCCAGAGATCACCGGAGTTCGCCGCGGAAAGCGAGCACCACCGACCGCCATCACTGCCCAAGCACGGCCGTTGTGGCCAGCCCCTTCTATCGACCCCAGCCTCGCCTCAGCCCCTAGACCGCTTCCCCATGAAGCTGTGAAGCTTCTCCAAGCTTGAGCCGAGGCATTACCTCACCGGAGAGGCAGATTCACCCTCGCCGGACTTCGGCCGCCCGCGGCCGCGCGTGGACCAAGCAATCCAGTGAGCCATTTTCAAATTCCTCGCGCTCACACCTTCCTTGATCTCTGGTGAAACTCCCTGACCCATTTGATTGATCTATCGCGCCCTGGTTAGGCCGGATTCCTCACCGCCGACGAGCACCTCTGCCTGCGCACGTGGACTGGACGACTCCGACCATTTTCGACGGCGACCCGCACATCGCTGTGACCCTCAGGACCTCCCCTACATCCTCGACCACCTCATCGAACCAGTCTCACCACCGGTAAGCCCCTCTGCCCTTTCCTCCACCGCGGTTACTATTTATTTAGGAGAAGGACCGCGGGTTGGATTTAGCAGAACCCTAAGGGGTTTTCTGTGTAGTTAGAGACTCATATGAATAGTGAACCAAGGACCTGTCTGTAATACACTTAAAACCTATTCACCAGGGACCCAGACGCAAAACCATTTTCCCTTAAACCATTTCTGATTATTCTTTTAAATTCAGCAGAGAACTTAGGGAATTTATATCTTAAGTAATATTCAACCAAATTGAGCCAAACCAATTTTGCTGGATTCAAAATATTATGGACTATCAAATAAAAATGCTAAACCCTATGGTTTCTTGTATTGATTTTTAAAGTTTAGAATTAAATAAGGAAACTGCCCAAACCTAATTAAAAGGGAGAAAATTAGTTATGCTTTTGTGCTAAACTTGAGAAAATTTGTAGAAGTATAAACCCCACTTAGACACTGTCTAAAAATAGTAAGCACTCCAGTATAAAGATTTAAGCAAAGTTACTTATTAAAAGCCATATTTGCCCAAAACATAGGAAAATAAGAAAGGTATTAGAAAATAATGAACATTGGATGTCAATATTTTTCCTAGTCCACTTGAGTAATAAGGAACCTAGGAAAAATAAAGGAAACCCTAGTCCATAGCCAATTCGAGGTGAAATATTTTATTAGGCACTAATAAAACCAGAAAGGCCATTATTAAAAATATAAGAACAATTCTAAAATTGATAAGAAAAATTCAGTAGACTTGTAACCACTAGGACACCACTGCAAAAATGGTAAACACTCCAGCCCATCATTTTAAGTAGGTTGAACAAATAGAACTTGATATTGGGCCATATTTCAATTAAATCATAAGTAAGCTAAGAAGTGTGCAACAGTGGGCAAATAAATTTTTATCAGATTAGTGAAGGAATAAACCACCAGAGAAAAATATAAAACCTATTCAAACCTACAAAGTAATACCCATTGCCAATATTTTATGAAAAAGGCCATTAAATTCAAGAAATCTCTACCACCCTCTCCCTTAAGCAAAAATTTACAAAACTTAGAATGATTGCTCTTGCACAAAGAAGAAGATAGGAAAAATTAGAAATCTATTATTCGATATTTTTCAAATATAGTGGTAGCAGAAAGCACCCCTTGGGCTAGAAATTTTAGAAAATCATAGCAAAATAACTAACAAGTATTAGTGGCTGAAAATTTGTACAAAGTCATGTTATAGCATCTAAATGCCAGCAAAAATAAGTCTTAGAGAACAACCCACTGTAAGAAGGGAGTTGTAGTTCAAAACACCCTCTCTGCCCTAATATTTGATAATTTTATACAGAGAAGATCACTCACTTTTTAAGCCTCAAATTTTGAGACAGAGAGTTATACACTAGTGAGAAGCCACTGTAATTTTTGCAGAATTTTTGGAAATTTATTAAGCTATCTTGTAGTTTAAACTCACCTTAAAAGCATAAGAGAAATAGAGATAAAGAAGAGAGAATGATGAATCTCACTCCAACGAATTCAGCTAGGAATCTTAATAAACTCTCACTAAGACATTAAAAAGAAATCAGGGGAACACCAAAATGAACTTACCCATTTAGCTTAACCAAGCTTGACCCTAATTTCCTAAGGGTACACAAAAATCTTCAATAGTAAGAACAAGCTCCACTGTATTAAATTGATCTCCCCCCATCAAATGTTAATTGCTAAATTTCATATCATGCCATGCATATATCTTACTCATTGCATTCATTAGAGTGCAATCTCGCTGACGGAGAGTACGTGCTCATCCCTGAGCAAGGAGCTGTCCACGAGGAAGACCAGGAGCAAGCTTCCGAGACTGCCATCGAGGATCTCCCCGTAGCCCCAACAATTGAAGGCAAGCCCCGGTTTTATGCATAACCGTTTATATATGCTATTTTACTACACTTAATGTTTGTAGGGTTGTAATGTGCACTTAAGTGTAGGAGTTGTTTGAAACCTCTAGTTGCATGAACTCAGGATTCCCTTTTGAGATGGAAACTAGTATGCTAGGTTGAATAGCTGCTATGCTAATTAGGATCTCGGTAGAAGTCGAGTGATTTTTCTAGCACTCGCACGAGGTCAGGAATTGATTGTATTCATCTTGATAACGGGATCTATGATGGTCTGTGGACTTGGATCCAGGGAGGATGCCTTGTCCATGAGACAGGAAAAGGAATTAAGAATTAATGTGTGGATACCTGAGTCAAGCGTTTGAACGTACTAAACACATGTCTAGAAAATATGGTAACTGGTAAACCTAGTACATGAGTGAAGCCGGGCGCGGACTTTATCCCTCACGCGACCTGAGACTGAGTCTCCCATGCTAGCTATGGTGGGTACAAGTGTGGTCACTGCACGGCGGCAGCTGGGGTCAGTGGAGCATTGTATGCCAAGGCGGTGAGCCCTAGCCACGAACGGGGGATCGATAGGGACGGTTGACGTATGTGGGGATGGAGTGCCCCTACATGTCGTGTGTTTAGGTTTACCTTGCAAAGTTTAAAACTCGATTCGAATCGTCTGCTTCTCACAGCTAATGAGACGGCTTGACCCCTTGTACTACATTGAGTAAGAAGTGAAATGAGGTTTTATATGAGTTAACTTGTTGATTGTACTAAATGCTTGCTACCATGTATGCTTAGAAGGAGCAAACTTAGCTAAATTAATTATGCTAGAATTGGAAAAAGTTAAAAATGGACTGTAGACTCAGCTAGTGCTTTTGGCAAACCAAACCCCTCGGCCAAACAGCTGCATAGTCTAGAGGTAGAGGAGTAGATTCCTCACACCGGGTAAGTCTAGTTGAGTATTAGTATACTCAGCCTTGCTTGTGGCATAATTTTTGCAGGTATGCTTCAGGATATGGTTAATGGTGTGACTTGTCCTACCACCCTGCCACCGGGTTGGACGGTCGAGTGGGATGCTGCTTCGGCAGGAGAGGAGCAGGAGGAGTAGTGAGCTAGGCCTTGCCCTATTCCTCGCTTTCGACGATACCGATTATCCGCTGCAATTTATTTTGTAAACTTATGTTAGCTACTTGAAAAACCCCGATTTATGTAATAACTCTAGTACTTTAATTTGAGGTTTCCTGTTTTATTGTACTTCTTCTGTGGCTCACCTTCGAGTGAGTTTATGGTATTTGATCCTGGTTAAGTGGCTCTATCAGACTAGATCTGAGGGACTGACGGGTTATTCCGATTTAAGTGTGTTGCGGCCCCTTAGGCGTAACTTAGGTACTTAAGCTGGAATAATTCGGGCGGTTCCGCCACAATACCATACCACTCGGCCATTTAGTGTTGTGGGAGCCCAAGCAACATACTAACACATGTTATAGACATTTTCAAGTGCTCAAACATCCAATTTCTTAATAGAATCACTCAGTGACTAGCGTAGGGCTTTGCTAAGTGCTTAGGTTAGTTATACTGCATTAGCGCTTGCTCTAGGTTTGTTTCTAGTTGTGTGAGTGAGGCTAGACAACCCGTAAAACCCCTCGGCTCTTGCACGAACCATTGTAATTGTACCAAGTGGGACATTGTCTTGCGAGACCTAATCAATCGCGATTGTGGTGCGGCCACCACTGTGTACATGAGAGAACGAGGCCTACGACGTTTTAGCCGGAAGCTCGATAGTGAAGACAACGGGGAGCGTCTAAGAGGAATCGGAAGTGGAGCACCACTTGCACGTGGAGAAGGCCTGTGACTCTTATTGGAGTTACTCGTCTGTGGTGCTTGGCCCTCGAGTGGGTTACCCTTTGCATAGGGACACCAACACGGATTAGTCGAGATCTTGCACGGTTCCAGATATCTCCATAAAAATATCGGCGTCGTCCACAGAAGTTTGCATCTCTACCCTTGCAGTTAGCTTCCACATTTACATTTAAATACCTAAGTTCCTTTCTCTATTCCTAGTTAGAATTGTTAGGATTGGTACTTAGGTTGCAAAACTCTTTTTGCGGTAGAGATAGCAACATTTAGTCAAAATATTGTTTGAACATTCTAGTGTGATTATTTGCATAGATTTTATTTTAAAGATTTATTTGTAGCCTATATTAATGTGAAAATTTTAGAAGTATTAATTCACCCTCTTTTAGTCGTCCGTGTTCCTTTTCACTGTCTTTGTAGACAATGTGTGGAAGAGGCTGAGCTCTAGAAATGTCGAATATCGGGACGAACTGATGAGATCGATGCTTGGTTGTAATTCCTTTCAAGTGCATGCATGCAACCCACCCCCTAGCTGTAATTTTTGGGCTGTTGGCCATCGGTGCCAGACACCCCCGAACTTCTCCGTTATTAATCCAATCGAATCAGGCGGAGACTCTTCGTCCCCCGTCGATTTATCGAAAAATAATAAAAAAAACGTCAGTAGAAGCGTGTCAATAAATGTATCAAATATTTCTACCTTAACTATATTATAATTATACATGGTCGTAACAAAAAGAACACATCTTACAATTTGAATGGATGTAGTATGGACGAGTACGTACGGGACGTGGGGCAGGTCTTGGAAGGAACAATGTCTCCTGCTAGGGCACGGCAATGCTCGCAACAAGGCACATGCGTCGTTCGTGGTTAAAAGGTCTTGAATTGAATCTAGAGCTAGAGGGGGAGAGCCCAAGCAAGCAAGATGGCTCCCGCGCATCGATCGTCTTGTCAATAATCATCATCGTCTCCCCGATCGAGGACCACACGTCGTCGTCGATGCATGCATGCATGCACTAGCTAGCGTAGTTGTCGTAGTAGTACGTTTGCGGCAACAGCAAAACAGTTATAGCTCAGCACACCCCACAGCACAGCTCGCCCCCACGAAATTCAATTCACGCATGTCCCTGTTCATGCTCGATCTAAATCTTTCGTTCACAGTAGTAGTATGCACATTAGCAGTGAAGAATCAGCTGGTCATCAGATTAAATTGCAGGTACATGCATATATGATGCATGTTGCTGCTTGCCGTAATAAGTTCTTGTGAAAGGCTACCCGAGAAAGTCGTTGAAGTATTTTAACCGCATCGTTAGCACTAACTAAATGCTCCAGTAGATGAGAATGAAATTGCTGGATAAGGTCATGTTAATTTGGAAGCACTCAGTTTTAAAGAAACTGGTTTATAAAAATTGAGATGGTTCCAAATATACCAGATTATGGCTCAGTTTATAGAAATTAGATTCTCAGTTTACTAGCCGATAAAAAACCGGTTTCTTAAAAACTGGGTTGCTTTCAAATAGGACCTTGGTACGTACGTAGGGGCCGGGTTATGTTATGTTATGTGGATGATCAATTCAGATCATTTTTTTTCTTATCAAAACCAGTATAGTTCCTTGATATACATACAGTGCACACGTACGAGATGGCCAACAAGTACTCCCATGTACGTACGACGTCGTGCAATCAATCAAGCGGGCCCTTATTAGAGCTAAGCTAGCAAACGATGTACCACGCACGGACGGAGAGCCGCGCCAGTAAACGCCAACGCAGATCCTCTTAGTCAACAAGTGCGTAATGCTGTTCACTGTGTACCACGGCATCGCGACGAAGTCTTTGCCAACTTTATTGTTGCATATGCAAGCAAGGCGGCCGCCCAACTCTTGCTTCCTATGCATGCATGTACAAACGTCAGTGCTAGCTAGCTATATATCTCATGCATGGACGGTGAAAATATATGGCGTTTGCTACAGTGATTCCCCTCGTGAACGACGACAGCGAGTGGCGAGAGAGTCTGCCAGCCATGCATGTGTGGGAGCAGTTAAAACGACGCGCGCGTACTGAGTCTGAATCTACCCCCTGCATGCATGCGCAGCGTGGTTTGGAAGTTTCTCAGCGATAGCTGCATGCTTGAATGCAAATTCTGAATCTGAATGCCTGGCTCCAGCTGAGACCAGAGAGGGGCCTCCGCTTGTTGAACACAATGATGGCTGTGGCTTTAGTTTTCTCAGAGAAGCAGAAGCTGCTGGGGAAACTGAAACCATCATTATTAACTCCTTGAATCGACACGTACTGTTCTATATACATACTATGTGTATAACAAGACCATTTTTTGTGTGTTTGTTATTACAGCATGCACATCAGTACATTACAATACAATAATGGCTGAAAAACACCGCGCGCGCGCGCGCGTGCAAACTCGCTTTTCTTTGTATGAACAAAATACTATACTATACTATATGCAGTATATAAAGAGAGTGCGTTTATCCATATTAGGGGCCATTATATAAACTAATCAGCAAAACTTTATCCATAGATTTATCCTCCCAGAATTGCTGTCAGCCAGAGGAAGCATTCCCTAACCTAAAGCAGCAACTAAATGTGCCTTTCTTCGTGGAAGCTAGTGATGATCATCCTAATGGCTAATTAATGACATGGAGCGTCTAGAAATGTTGGAACGGATGGATCTTTGAAAACTTGGATCCAACAGTTCAACACTGCAAAAATGAGTTTAGAAAGGAATTGCTTTTGGTTATTCGTAGAGCAATAGGAAAATATAACACCGCAATATGTCTTGATACCCTCGTATCAAGCTGTACACTTGGTTCTAGATATTTCTGTACCCAAATATCTTAATACAAAAAGTTTACAGTAGAGGTCCCCCTCCAGCTGAATTCTAAAAAAAAAGTATACAAAGAGAGAAAAATTTTAGAACTAGCCTTTATTTTCTGCTTAATTTCTAGCCTTCTAGGTATTATACTGTACGTACTTGATGAAATGCCTCCTCTGGAGATGATGAGTGTATCCGTCAAACGGCCAGGACCGCCCAGAGGGACGACATGCATGTTCTGAAGCAAATAATCAGAGGCCCCCGCATAGCAGTGGATGACGATTATTTACCGGTAGAGTATTAAATCCAGGCCCCGGCGGCATAGCAGTGGATGGTGATTATTTACCGGTAGAGTATTAAATCCAAGTGGTAACAAATTCACTGTCGGTACGGCGGTGGTCACTCGCTGGGGAGTGGGCCTTCTGTGACGTAGCATTGCAGCTGCAGGCGGAGCCGCAGACATGGCAGCCTGTGGGACGGTTTCTGTTGCACTGGTAGGCCAAAGACTGATTATGATGGTGTGCTGTGTGATTTGATTAGCCAGCTGCATTTATTCTTTTTTCCCTTCGATTTGAAGAGCAATTCAGGATATACCATCATATCATAATTCCAGTTTCATCATGTGAAAAGTCGGAGAGGATTCTGAGAACCATGCATGCGTACTATGAACTTATAGTTCCATGTTTCATATCTGTAAATAATTCTAGTGCTTGTTCTTTGTACTTCCTCCGTTTCGTTTTAGTTATCGCTGGATAATACAAAATTGAACTATCTAGCGACAACTAAAAAGAAACGGAGGGAGTAGGTAGATGTCACGTGACATGGTCATCTCTATAAGTATCATATGTATTTTAATTTTGATTCGGAAACTGCGTATGCACAAAACTAAATTTTTGGACCATATGTAATATTGTGGCAGATCATACCATCCTGTGCCTTCCGGGACTATCCTCGAAAATATGTTCAGAGGTACTTAGCAGTTTTCACAAACTTGATGTCTCCTTGGACCATGCGCTACACTTATTTGGACAGTCCACCAGATTACTCATGCACGACACCATACACCGGGGCATTACTATCCCCCACCGGCCTATCATACCAACTGCCCATTTTCATGCACACCTTCACCACCAATAGCACTCTCACTCATTCACTCTCTCATTCCCCTCTCTAGTTCATCTCTCTCTGTGTGTATGATATCCTGGCCTCTAGGACGATGATATCCTGACCCAAGGTTTAATATAATTAATAGAGTATCCATACCAAAAAGGTGCATCTTCTTTTTCGGAAGCCTATCTCGAAAGAACGCAATTTGGGATGGGTGACCGACCGGAAAGTTTTTTCGGGTGTGCATGAGTGAAGATAAAGTGCGCACAAAAGACTCATGTTGGTCTGTGGGGACAATATATGATCCTAGAGAGCTGCCATATATGATCCTAGAGAGCTGCCAGGAGTAAGTACTGCAGGTTTGGGATTGGACTGGGTGTTACACACACATTCTCTCTCTATAAACACACTCAAGAGCACAAGAAGATGAGAAGAAGAGTTGTAGATCATCCACGACAAAAGACCATGGGGATCAAGTAGAAGAAGGCCACAAGCTCCTAGATATTAAGGAGGAGCCTTCTCTCCTGAGAGCATCTAGAGGGGGTGAATAGGTGATCCTGTGAAATTCAACACTAAATAGCCAACACTTGGTTATGAAATGTTAGTGCAACTAAAACCAAGTTGCTAAAGTGTGAACTTTGGAAGAAACCAATCACAAAGAAGATGGACACAAGACACAGTGATTTATCCCGTGGTTCGGTCAATGCCTACTCCACGTTGTGGTGACCTCCTTCGGTCAAGGATTGCACTCAATCTCTCTCAAGTGATCCAATGATCAACTTTGAGTACCACGGTTATCTTCCTAAGTAGTCTTTTCCCGTTTGCGAGGAATCTCCACAAGTTGGAGCCTCTCGCCCTTACAATGATTGATCACAAGAGAAGCACAAGAGTAAGGGAGGGAAAGCAACACACGCAAGACTCAATCCGCAGCACACACACGCACACAAGCCAAGACTAAGCTCAAAACACGGCGCAGGGAGTTCACAACTCAAACGGAGCTCAAATCACTAACACAACAATCCAAATGTGTGAAGGTGGAGTCTAGGTGTCTTAATATGTTTAGAGAATGCTTGGCGTACTGCTCCATGCGCCTAGGGGTCCCTTTTATAGCCCCAAGGCAGCTAGGAGCCGTTGGTGATCAACTTGAAAGGCAATTCTTGCCTTCTGTCGGGTGGCGCACCGGACAGTCCGGTGCACCACCGGACATGAACAGTACCTGTCCGGTGCTCGATCTCTTTCCTAATCGGACGTAGTAGACCGTTGGGTCTCAGGTCCGGTTGGCGCACCAGACACTGTCCGGTGCACACTGGACAGTCTGGTGTGCCCAAACGACCGTTGGCGCGGGCCACGCGTCGCCCGCTGATTGCGCAGCCGACCGTTGGCCGCAAGCGCCGTTGGCTCACCGGACAGTCCGGTGCACACTGGACATGTAACACTCACTTTGTAAATTACTAGAAATAATACCAATAGAGAAACAATTTCTCTTTATGTGAGTTTGATCTTTATGCATCATCATATGTGAACACCATGTCCAAAAACAATTAATAAAAAGATATGCTACTAAATCATTGCATCATGCTGAATATTTTATTTGTGTGTGCATTTTTGTGACAACATTATAATAATGTAAAAAGAAATATGTTAAATATCCAGATGGGATTTAAATCCTAAAATAATCCTAGAATTAAGAAAAGAGAGAAGGAAGAGATTATACAAAATAGAGGAAAATAAATATATGAAAGAATACATTTTGTTCCTACTAATATTTTAATTTAGGTATTTAACTCAGTTATGAAGCTCACAAACAAGTTTGAATTCAAAATGGAGATTTAAAAATGAAATGAAACAGAAAATAAAAAGAAAAAGAGAAGAAACTTACCTGGGCCTTACTACCTCAATTCGGCCCACAAACAGAACCCCCCCCCCCCGCGCGGCCCAAAACTTCTCCACCGCGCAGCCCCAGCCATCCCTTCAATGACAGGGCGGTCCCACTGGTCAATCTCTCCGCGCCTCTCCTTTACTTCGCACGCGCGCGCGGGTCTGGCTCCCTTTCCCTGCGCCACTTCCAGGTGGGGGCCACATGTCATCGTCCACCTGCCCTGGTTCTCTTCCACTCGCCGTTCTCGGATGCGGCTGACCGAGCACGGCGCCGGGCTCCGTAGATCTCGGCTGGGTTGGTTACTCCGCCTCCACTGCGGCCGTGGGTTCGCTCCGGATATAAAGTCACCAGGGCTGCAGCTCGGAGCACCGATTAGCACATAGGAACACCCGTCACCGCGTGAGAATCGTGCCGCCGTCGTCGCCTCGAGCCGCTAGCGTCGCCCGTGCTCCGGGAAGGAGTCCGGGGACTTCGTTTGGTGTTGTTGAAGCTCACCGGGCACTGAACGCGACGAGTAATCAACTGCGCCGTCGGCAATTGCTCATCGGAGTGCGCAAATCGCCGCGGATCCGCACCGCACCGTGGCCAACGCCGTCGAGTCAACAATTCGCGGTAATAAACCTACCCCCACCTTCCTTAAGCCTTCTGCATTGCGTAACTGAGTTTAATTAGGAAATGGGGGGTGAGAGCAGGGGGGTTTAGCATCGCCGGCCATGGCGCACCGCCGTGGGGGAGCTTCGCTCCGCCGTGCGTGGATGCCCTGTTGGGGCAGAAAACGTGCGCCGTCGGATCCTTAAAGGACGGACTAGATTAGATCGCGCGTACCCGTTCGCCACTTCGGGTAGGAGCCGTTAGATCGGGATCGTGCGGTAGATGATCGATCAACGTTATTTTAAATCCAGAGCGCTGGTGTTCGATCCAACGGTCGGATTCATTTACCGATTCACTACTACTGTAATCTAATCGTCGCCGTTCACACTGATCCAACGGCTCACATCCAACCATACCCCTTCGCGGGTGCAAATAGTCAAAAGAGACCCTCTGATTTATTATAATCAACCCGCCATCCTTTGGCACTATGCGCTGGGTCTCTGGATTCTTACCCCGAGCCCCCTGTGCTTAACTAAAATTGAGGCCCAGTCCAGAACCTTATAAAACCAGAGAAAATAATTTATAAATGGATTTTTAATATGAAAATAATTACTAGAACTTGTAAAACTCATAGAAATTCCATTTTTGGTCCAAATTGAGCCATTCCACTTTCTAAATTTTTGTAATTTAATTCTCTATCACTTAGTGTCTCTGTTTTATCATGACAATAGTAAGAAAATTAATCCAACACTTAATCCTATTTTAAACCCATAAAACCTTTGAAAATCCATAGCTTAAATTCTATAACTCCAAAAATTATGATTCCTGTTCCTAGAATTTTATTTTAATGTGTAGATTATTACTGTGTATTTTGTATATATGTTTGGTGTAATGTTAATTTCTCTATATGCACTGTGCTTGTTTGTATTGTGGCGAGTAGAAGAGCCCGTGACCGAGGACCCTGGTGAGCAGCAGATTGAAGTAACTGAGCAGGAGCTCATTGAAGGCAAGTTGTGCCCTTGACCACTTTTTACCCAATAATGTTCTTTAATATCACTTATCCATGCATAGGTTAATTTTGATGGGACCCAATAGGTCACCCTAGATTGTTTATCTCATTACCTTGTTTACCCCTGAATCACTTGGGTAGTTTGCTATTGCTTTATATGGTTTTGGGATAATCATTTATTACCTCTATGTTCCAATTCTTTTTGTTATTCTATTTATGTTCATGTTGAGATCATTAATGTTAATTGGAACATAGAGCTTAACTTGAGAACCACGTGCCACCACAAGGGTTTAATGGGACGCCCTTGGCTGATTAACTAGGAAAGCTAGTGGAGGTCTACCTTACCCGAAAGGGGCAAGGGCAGTAGGGGAGTGGTCAGTGTAGGGAGGTCCTTGGTTGATTTTGCTGCGATGGCGGTCAGACAAGAACCCTGCATTGGAGCTTCCTATAAACTGTAGCGGGTTTTCGGATGCTAGTGGAACTTTGTAAAGGCCTCGTAGTGTTACCCTGCCGCGCTTCCTAGGTAGAGGTGTATGGGGAGTTGCGACCCCTTGGCAGGTGGGTAACATGACTTGTGGGTAAAGGGTACAACCTCTGCAGAGTGTAAAACTGGTATACTAGCCGTGCTCGCGGTCATGAGCAGCTCAGGACTCTCTGATGTTTAAATTATGGAACTTAAATTCAATTTTGTCATTTGCATTGCATGGGTTGTTATTAATTTTGTTCTATTACTTTACTTATGGTTTGGTATCTACTTACATTTAGTAACTGCTAATAAAAGTTTGACCAACTACTTAAAAGCAATGCTCAGCTTTGACCCCTATCATTGATTAGCCTTACACACCACATGAATTCACACCTTTGTGAGTTTATGTCCACTGGTTCCCCACAACTTGTTGAGCTATGATCATGTGTGAGCTCACCCTTGCTGTCTCACACCCCCACAGGAGAAGAGCAGGTGGTTCAGGAGGAGCCACAAGGCGAGGAGTATGATCTGATCTAGGTGGCGTTTCTCAGTTGACATTGGCGCCAACGATCCTTAGTTCGTTTTATGTTTATTCTTTTATTTTGTAATAAGTCTTCCGCTATGTAATAAATACTCTGATGTTATTGACATTTATCTCTATACACTCTGTTATTATATATGTTGTCTTCTTGGCGCATGTATGAGATGCACCTGGCTTTGTTCCTTAAAGCCGGGTGTGACAGAAGTGGTATCAGAGGAAATGTTGACTGTAGGACGAAACCTAGATAGAAATGGACAAACCCTTTCCTACTTACCTTACTCTGACTCATTCTATACTTATCTCATCTTGATCTTGTCTCACCTTTTGTTATGCTACTCTGATTAATCTTATCTTTTCTACTCTAAGACAAGATGGGTTTCACACCTTGGAATCCTACCACTATGATCTTTTTAAGAGATAGGGAACCCAAGACAAAATTTAAAACTATTTTCTTTAAAAATGTTGTTTGATTGTGCTGATGCTAAATGCCTGATTTGCTTCTTTGATTGATTGAATTATTATAGATGGACATCTTAGTATGTACCACCATAAGGTAATAAATTAGCTATGGTAGGTAAAATATTAATCCGCTTAGCTAATAAATTCCCAAGTAACATGATTTGTAATTACCTGCCTTGTCTGCTATTCTCTTACCATATGTATCTAACTCAGATGGTCAATACCAGGCGGGGTGGTGGAATTGATTTGCCTCCTAATCGACACACTCGGAGAATATACAGACGACCCCAGCCACAGCCTGCAGAGATGAATCCTCCTAATCCTCCACCAGGCGGAGTTGACCCACTGGTTGCTGCTCAGATGGCGGTGATGCAGCAAATGGCGGACACTATGGCTGATATACGTGCCCAGATGCAGCAAGAACGCCAGGAGATGCGTCAGGAAAGAGAAGATATACGACAGGAGTTGCGCCAGGAGCGAGAGGAGATACGCCAGGAAAGGAGGGCACAACAACAACAGCTGCAACAACAAATGCAACAACAGCAACAGCAGCAACAAGTACCACTGCCTCCACCACCACCACCAGTTCCACCCCGTGATAAGCATAGGGAGTTCATGAGCCATAAGCCACCTACATTCGCTAGCTCACCTGATCCACTGGACGCGGATGATTGGCTGAAGTCCGTTGAGAAGATGCTGAATATTGCACAATGCACTGATCGGGAGAAGGTTTTATATGCTTCTGGCGTCTGACAGGTCCTGCTGCTGACTGGTGGGATTCATATACTGCTGCCCACGATGCTGCTAATACTATCACTTGGGCAGAGTTTAGTACACAGTTCCGGAATTATCATATACCTGCTGGATTAATGAAGATCAAGAAGAAGGAATTTCTGTCGCTGAAGCAAGGAAGTATGTCAGTCAGCGAGTACCGCGACAAGTTCATCCAGTTATCCAGATATGCCCCTGACGAAGTTGCTGAAGATGAGGGGAAGCAAAAGAGCATTTTATTGAAGGACTTAATGGACCACTGCAGTATGCTCTAGTGGCACACACATTTCCATCATTTCAGAGGCTACTTGATAAGGCCCTGGCTATTGAACACAAGCGTGTTCAGCTGGGAGATTTGAAGAGAAAGGCTATATCTCAAGGACAAGGAAGCAGCAGTGTTCGTCCTCGCTACAGCTCACCTCAGGGTACACCAGTTCGCACTGGCGGAGGCCAGCGCCCAGTTCAGCAATCACCACTGAGGACTCCACCTCCTCGACAGGCTACCCCTACTGGTACCCCGACGAAGTTTTTAGGACAGAGTCCAGGCACTACTTGTTTCAAGTGTGGGAAGACTGGTCACTATGCAAATGTCTGCCCACAGAGAGTTGCGACTACTCCAGTTCAGAACAGGCAGCAAACTCCAGGATCTGGCAAGGGATATTCTATTGCCAAGGTTAATCAAGTCAGCGTTGATGCTACTCCGGATGGTGGGGACATCGTACTTGGTATGTTTTATGTTAATGCAATTCCTGCAACCATATTATTTGATTCTGGTGCTACACATTCATTCATGTCTGCTAGATATGCCAACACAAATGAAATACCACTGCTAAATATGAGAAAACCCATGATAGTAATTACACCTAAAGGGCCTGTTGAGGCGAATCAAATGACACGTAGATTGACATTGACCATTATGGGTAGAGAATTTGGAGCTACTGCTATAATATTAGAGTCAAGCAGTATAGATCTGATCCTTGGTATGTCATGGCTAAGAAAAGCAAAGGCCGTTATAGCATGTGGTAGAGGTACCGTAGAACTCACTACCACTAAAGGAGAAAGATTTCAAGTTAATATTGCAGTAACCTCCTCATCCATGCGTGCAATGTTCTTTATACCTGAGGAGTTTGTTGGTGACAACATCCGGGTGGTTAGAGATTTTCCGGATGTCTTTCCAGAGGAGTTACCAGGGATGCCACCTGATAGAGAAGTTGAGTTTGTTATTGATCTCTTACCTGGAACCGCCCCTATTTCTAAACGACCATATAGGATGTCCGTAGAGGAGTTGAAGGAACTTAAGAAGCAGTTAACTGAGTTACAAGATGCTGGGTACATTCGTCCGAGTTCCTCACCGTGGGGAGCACCGGTATTGTTTGTACAGAAGAAGGATGGATCACAACGGATGTGTGTGGATTATAGATCTCTTAATGATGTTATGGTGAAGAACAAGTATCCGTTGCCCCGTATTGAGGATTTATTTGACCAGATGAGAGGTGCAAAGGTATTCTCGAAGATTGATCTCCGATCCGGTTACCATCAGATGAGGATTAGACCATCGGATATTCCCAAGACGGCATTCTCGACTCGATATGGATTATATGAGTTCACAGTTATGTCGTTTGGATTGACCAATGCCCCAGCTTATTTTATGAACTTGATGAATAAGGTGTTTATGGAGTATTTGGACAGATTCGTTGTGGTATTCATCGACGATATTCTTATTTATTCTCAGAGTGATAGCGATCATGAGGAACATCTGAGATTGGTGCTACAGAAGCTACGAGATAACCAGCTATATGCCAAGTTTAGCAAGTGCGAGTTTTGGATTGGCGAGGTGCCATTTATTGGTCATATCATTTCTAATGGAGGAATTTCAGTGGATCCTGCTAAGGTTAAGGAGATAATGGAATGGAGAGTACCCACTACAGTTACGGAGATTCGGAGTTTCTTGGGACTTGCTGGCTATTATCGGAGATTTATTGAAGGATTTTCTAAGATTGCTAAACCTATGACTTCGCTTTTGGAGAAAGGAAGAGAATTTAAATGGGACGAGAAGTGTCAAGACAGCTTTGATCTATTGAAGAAGAGGTTGATATCGCCACCAGTATTGGTTATGCCAGACCTACAGAAAGGATTTGATATCTATTGTGATGCATGTGGCCAAGGCTTAGGATGTGTACTCATGCAAGAAGGACATGTGATCGCCTATGCTTCTCGTCAGTTACGGAAGCATGAATTGAACTACCCCACTCATGACTTGGAATTGGCAGCCGTTGTGCATGCGCTTAAGATTTGGAGACATTATATCATGGGAACCAAGTGCCAAGTATATACGGATCATAAGAGTTTGAAGTATATATTCACTCAGAAGGATCTCAACCTTAGGCAACGCCGTTGGTTGGAGCTTATTAAGGATTATGATTTGGAGATTCACTATCACCCGGGCAAGGCAAATTTGGTTGCAGATGCCTTGAGTCGCAAGGAGCATGTTCATTCAGCTATTGTTGCCCAGCTACCCAATGAGATTGTTGAGGATTTCAGGAGACTTAACCTGGGGATTGTTGCGCACACTGAAGGAGTTACTATTGATGTGGAACCTACTCTGGAGCAAGAGATCCGCAAAGGACAAATTGGTGATGCTAAAATAAAAGAGATCAAGGATCTAATTACTGAAGGTCGAGTTCCGGAATTTACGGAAGATGAGCAAGGCACCGTATGGTTCAAGGACAGAATGTGTGTTCCTGATATTGAAAGCCTTCGAGAGACTATTTTAAAAGAGGCCCATAACTCGGATTATTCTATTCATCCTGGTAGTACCAAGATGTATCAGGATTTGAAGCGGAAGTATTGGTGGTATGGATTGAAAAGAGATGTGGCTGCACATGTGGCTATGTGCGATGTATGTCAAAGGGTTAAGGCTGAACATCAGAGGCCAGCTGGACTATTGCACCCACTGAAGATACCCGAGTGGAAATGGGAAGAGATTGGTATGGATTTCATCACTGGATTGCCTCGCACCCAGAAAGGATATGATGCTATATGGGTGATTGTGGATAGATTGACTAAAGTGGCTCACTTTATTCCTGTCAAGACTACTTATAAAGGTTCTCAGCTAGCAGAGTTATATATGGCTCGGATTGTGTGTTTACATGGAGTACCAAAGAAGATCGTGTCTGATCGAGGTTCGCAGTTTACCTCAAGGTTTTGGAGAAGCTTTCATGAGAACATGAGCATGAAGTTGAATTTAAGTATGGCTTATCACCCTCAGACTGATGGACAGACTGAAAGGACTAATCAAGTATTGGAAGATGTCGGCGTTCCGAGACCGGGGGGTCCCCGAGCCGACGAGTGAGTGTGCCGCGTGCCCCAGCCCAGATGGGTCGAGCGCGTGGGCGGGCGCGAAGGGGGGAGAGAGAGCGAGAGCGAGGTGGCCGGAGCCGGGTCGTGAGGGAGTCGGAGGTTCTCGCGGCCTTCGTGTTCGTCCCGCGCCCAGGTCGGGTGCGCTTGCAGTAGGGGGTTACAAGCGTCCGCGCGGGTGAGGGGAGCGAGCGGCCCCGAGAGAGCGCCTGCCCCTGCCCTTCGTTCCCGCGAGGCCAACCTTCTCTAAGAAGGCCCTGGTCCTTCCTTTTATAGGCGTAAGGAGAGGATCCAGGTGTACAAATGGGGGTGTAGCAAGGTGCTACGTGTCTAGCGGGGGAGAGCTAGTGCCCTAAGTACATGCCAAGGTGGCAGCCGGAGAGATCTTGGCACCCAGCTAGTGTGGCATCGTGGTTGTTGGAGAAGCAATGGAGCTTGACGGAGGGACAGCTGTCGGAGTGGTTGGGCCCTTGCTGACGTCCCCCTGCTTTCGTAAGAGAGCTGAGAGCCGCCGTCGTCATGGGTCCAGCGGGGTGCCATCATTGCCTATCTGGCGGGGCTAGCCAGATGGGACGTCGGTCCTGTTCCCTGCGGCCCGAGTCGGCTCGGGGTAGGGTGATGATGGCGCTTCCTGTCGACGTGGCGGACTTGTGCCCTAGGTCGGGCGACGTGGAGGCTCCTCCGAGGCCGAGGTCGAGTCTGTCCTGCATGGCCGAGGTCGAACCTGAGCTCCCGGGTCGGGCGAGGCGGAGGTCGTTCGGCAGAGGTCGGGGTGGAGTCCGAGCCCTGGGTCGGGCGAAGCGGAATTCGTCGTCTTCCGGGGCCTTAGCCCGAGTCCGAGCCCTGGGTCGGGCGGAGCGGAGTTCGCCGTCTTCCGGGGCCTTAGCCCGAGTCCGAGCCCTGGGTCGGGTGGAGCGGAGTTCGCCGTCTTCCGGGGCCTTAGCCCGAGTCCGAGCCCTGGGTCGGGCGGAGCGGAGTTCGCCGTCTTCCGGGGCCTTAGCCCGAATCCGAGCCCTGGGTCGGGCGGAGCGGAGTTCGCCGTCTTCCGGGGCCTTAGCCCGAGTCCAAGCCCTGGGTCGAGCGGAGCGGAGTTCGCCGTCTTCCGGGGCCTTAGCCCGAGTCCGAGCCCTGGGTCGGGCGGAGCGGAGTTTCCTCTGGCGCTTTTGGCCAAGCCTGGCTACCCGTCAGTCTTACTCTTTGCGTTAAAGGCCCCAGTGACTTGGTCGGTCGGCGCGGTGATTTAGTCAGGGTTACTTCTTATCGAAGGCAAGGCCTCGGGCGAGCCGGAGATGCGTCTGCCGTGAAAGAGGAGGCCTCGGGCGAGACGGAAAGATCTCAGGGTCGGCTGCCCTTGCCCGAGGCTAGGCTCGGGCGTGGCGTGATCGAGTCGCTCGTATGGACTGATCCCTGACTTAATCAAACCCATCAGGCCTCTGCAGCTTTATGCTGATGGGGGTTACCAGCTGAGAATTAGGCGTCTTGAGGGTACCCCTAATTATGGTTCCCGACAGTAGCCCCCGAGCCTCGAAGGGAGTGTTAACACTCGCTTGGAGGCTTTTGTCGCACTTTTTTGCAAGGGGACCAGCCTTTCTCGGTTGTACTTTGTTCCGGTGGGTGCGCGCGAGCGCACCCGCCGGGTGTAGCCCCCGAGGCCTCGGAGGAGTGGTTTCACTCCTTCGAGGTCTTAATGCCTTGCGTAATGCTTCGGCTGGTCTGGCGGTTCCCTCATGCGAACAGGCCGTAGCCCAGGTGCACTGTCGGGGTCCAAGTTCTCGGGCTGGTATGTTGACGCTGTCAACGGTTCGGCCAGAGCCGGGTTTGCGAGAGCAGCCCCCGAGCCTCCGCACAGAGCGTGAGGACGATCAGGGACAGACTCGGCTTTTTTACATACGCCCCTACGTCGCCTTTCCGCAAGGAGGAGGGGGGGAGAGCGCCATGTTACCCTCGATGGGCACCGAACATGGTGTCTCCGGTGAGCTGCAATCGGGTAATCCGAGTGGACGTCCGTGCCCCGTTCGTTGGGGGTCGGCTAGGGGCCCGGAGGCACGCCCAAAAGTACCTGCGGGTGATCTGCCGGACCCGGTCCCCTGGCGACGGGGTCCGAGGGCTCGTTGCCTCCCTCCGATGGGATTCCGTTACAGAGTCGTTCCCGCTGGTCTCGGAAATGTCCTAGGGTACCTCGGGAGCGCAGCCCGAGCCTTGGTTATGTATCGAACGTACCCCTGGTCATCCCTCGCTCGGTGTCTGAGGCGACTGTGAACCCTTCGGGGGGCCAGCCTTCGAACCCCTGATCAGTAATGGGCGCGGAGCCCGAGTAGCCTGAGGCGGTCGTGGAACCTTTCGGGGGGCCGACCTTCGAACCTCTGACCAGTAGTGGGTGTCGGGCCCACGCGATCTGAGGCGGCTGTTGAACCCTTCGGGGGGCCAGCCTTCGAACCCCTGATCAGTAAGGAGGCTCGGAGCCTAGTTCCTTCACGGGGAAGGATCCCTTTGGGGGTATCCCCTTTCCCGGTCCCTGTTGCAAGAGATAGAGAAAGAAGGAAAAAGGGAAAAGGGATACGAAATTTGAACGACGTGGCGTACCTTTTTTGGTGTGGCTGTTTTGGTGAAGGCGAAACGTCGCCAGCTGCTCCCGCCAGTAGCGCTGCCCGTCGAGCCGCGGAGTTAATGCGCCGGGGCGAGTAGTTGGCGAGGCTGCCGTTGCGCGTGCGCGAGCCGTTCGAGGAACGGGTCACGGGCGTGTCGTCTTCACACCGTGAGAGAGGGGGTTCTCTTGCTGCCTCCGGATGGGACGTGAGCCTGGCTGATGGCGTGATCGCTGCTCTTGCGCGCCTGCCACTGTCATTACTGCCGGCCCACTTTTGACCGCGTTTGACCGCTGCGTCAGGCGGGCGCAGCTGGGCCGCGCGTTGGGCCGCCTCGGGTCGCGGTATTGGTTCCGCAACCAAGGAGGTGCGGTGGTGGCGCAAGTGGCATAGTGGCTTACATGCAGCATCCGGCGCGCCGGTTGCGCGACGCGTGGGCTTGAGCCTCCGCGCTGGCCTGTCAGGAGTCGGAGAGGCGCGTCCACTTGGCGCGGCTGCATGCCGCCCGCATGGCTGCCCACCCCCTTCGCCCGTTGGTCTGGGCAAAAGTGGAGGGTCACTTGTAACTGCTGGGTGGTCGCGCGCGCGCCGCGCGCGGCGGTTTGGCTTCTTCTGCTCGGAGCCGGTCTGCATGACAGGTGGGCCCCAGCCCCCGTGCCGCAGGGGAGGGCTTTGGAGGCGTGTTGGAGAAGACTCAGCCCGTGACGGTTGGGGGCGCAAGCACGGAGAGTTGCCTTTAAAAGGAGGGCGACCCCTTTCGTAAGGTGACCATGTCTTCTTCCTCCCTTATGCATCGTGTCTTTTCACCTTTCAAGCCCCCGGATGGGGGAAACCGCCGTCTCCGTGCCTCATCGTCGGGGGACGCCACTCCGTGGGAGTGGGTACCTTTCGGCCATCGTTCGGCTTCAAGGATTTTCATCAGGCAGCCCGGTTGCTCCCCTCCGCTGGGGGTCACCCAAGACGGTGGCCTCCAGCTCCCGAATGGGGAGGGGCAAACCGGGCTGTGGTTCCGGCCCCGCCCTCAGTGTTGAGGGTGTTCGTCATCCTCGCTGGGGCGGGGAGCGAGGCGAGCCGGGGCCCCACCTCCTATGCGGGTCGGCGGGCCACCTCATTTTCCAGCTTCTGGTGGTGGCAATCGCCTTTTAGCTTCACGGCGGAGACATCCTCCAGCCATGCCGGGGAAGGAGAACTGTTGCTGCCCAGCTAGGATGCAACATTCCGTCTTCCTCCTCGCATTCGCGGCGAGGACGGCTGCGAGGATCTGCCGGGGTGCTTAGGGGCGTCCCGCGTTTGCTGGTGATTCACCCAGAGCTTGTCGCTCCTCGGGCTTCCCTGGCGGGGAGGTTGTCCGTACCCGCGGGGGCGGAACCGGAGTTCCGTTTGTAATGGCACCTCGAGTGCCGGGTTTTTTGTTCATTTTGGCTTTCGGGGCCTGAACATGTATGTAATTACGGCACGGAGCCGTGTTTTTTCCTCATTCCTGAGCACTAGGACTCGTCTGCTGATTGTCTGAACCGCTTCACTAAGCATGAGTCGCCCCGTGTCAAGGTGATGAGTGAGGTATCCATATCCCGGAGGCGTAGGAGTCCCTCGGCTCGGTCGGCCCTGTTGTCCGAGGCTCCTCTAGCTTAGTTAAAGAGACCCCCCGGCCGCTCTTCGACGAGCCGAGGCCGGGGGTAGCGATATCAGCATGAGCAGAGGCGGAGTTGGCTCGGAAATGAAACCTGGTTGGCCGGAGCCTAGCCGAGTTGTCCGTTGGCAGGATCGACGCCGGAGTTGGTCAGCCGAGGCTTCGGACCCGGCTCGTGCCCTCGGAAGGTGGTTGGCCGAAGCCCTGGAGGTGGCTGGCCGAGCCGCCTGCTCGGGCCGGGTTCCCGAAGAAGTCCCTGACAACGATCGCCCGGGCGTGGTGATGACGCCGTCCTTTGGAGCGGAGGCCCTCGGACCGCGTCGCCGTCCGAGGCTAGTTCGGGCCTTGCCGAAGGTGCTGTCGATGCCGAGGGTGTCGCCGCCCCCTTTCAGCGCCAAGACCTGAGCCTGCAGGATCAGCCTGTCTTGTAGCGTGTGCTTTGTGCGGCCGTCGAGGCCAGAACACACACCCTTGCTGTGTTGTAAAGCTGCGTCCCTTTTCCTCTTGTTCCAAGCATCTGGACTTTTTGTCGGTAACAGGGATGTTTGTGCGAGCGAAAGTTGCTTCTCGCGGAAGGTGAGGAGTGAGGTATCCGTATCCCGGAGGCGTGGGAGTCCCTCGGCTCGATCGGCCTTGCCGCTTACGCGCACTTTTACTCGTCCATGAGGCCCTATCACCGACTCAGTCGAGAAAACTCGAAGAATCGCTTCGACAGAAGAGCTTCCGAACGTAGAGACTTGTTCGATCCGCGGAGTCACCTTATCCGAGCGCGAGTTACTTATCGCAGAAGGTGATGAGTGAGGTATCCGTATCCCGGAGGCGTAGGAGTCCCTCGGCTCGGTCAGCCTTGACTGCTTACGTGTACCCTGTCGTTTCCATGACCCACTTTTCGAAGTAGTCAAAAAGCACGAAAGATATTCTGGTAAAAGAGATTTTCTGTTCGAGGAAAATTTTGACGCAGAGGGGGTTTCCCCCCTTTAGCCCCCGAGGGAGGGTCGGGCTTTGCCGAGGCGAGGCCGACCCTTCCTTGTTGACTAAACTTTGCGTGGGTGCGAGGTATATGAACAATTTGGAAACATCTCAAGGGTAGAAGCGACGTAGCTGTTGGATGTTCCAAGCGTTGCCGTAGACCTCGCCTTGACTGTTGGCCAGCTTGTACGTTCCGGGCTTCAGAACTTTGGCGATGACGAACGACCCCTCCCAGGGGGGCGTGAGCTTGTGCCTCCCTCGGGTGTCTTGCCGCAGCCGTAGCACCAGATCGCCCACCTGGAGATCTCGGGGTCGGACCCCTCGGGCGTGGTAGCGTCGCAGGGACTGCTGATATCGCGCCGAGTGTAGTAAGGCCCTGTCCCGAGCCTCATCCAGCTGGTCCAGCGAGTCTTCTCGGCTAGCTTGGTTGCTTTCTTCGTTGTAGGCCCTCGTCCTCGGGGAGCCGTATTCCAGGTCAGTGGGCAGGACGGCCTCGGCCCCGTAGACCAGGAAGAACGGCGTGAAACCTGTGGCTCGGCTTGGCGTCGTCCTCAGGCTCCAGACCACCGAGGGGAGTTCCTTCATCCATCGCTTGCCGAACTTGTTGAGATCATTGTAAATCCGGGGCTTGAGCCCTTGTAGAATCATGCCGTTGGCACGTTCCACTTGCCCATTCGACATGGAATGAGCTACGGCGGCCCAGTCTACCCGGATGTTGTGATCCTCGCAAAAATCCAAGAATTTTTTGCCGGTGAACTGGGTGCCGTTGTCGGTGATGATAGAGTTCGGGACCCCGAAGCGATGGATGATGTTGGTGAAGAACGCCACCGCCTGCTCGGATCTGATGCTGTTCAGGGGTCGGACCTCGATCCACTTGGAGAATTTATCGACGGCGACCAGCAGGTGCGTGTAGCCCCCGGGCGCCTTCTGCAGAGGGCCGACGAGGTCCAGACCCCACACAGCGAAGGGCCAGGTGATGGGTATTGTCTGCAGAGCCTGAGCGGGCAGGTGGGTCTGCTTCGCATAGAATTGGCACCCTTCACAGGCGCGGACAATTCTAGTGGCGTCAGCCACCGCCGTTGGCCGGTAGAAGCCTTGGCGGAAAGCGTTCCCGACGAGGGTTCGAGGTGCTGCATGATGGCCGCAAGCCCCCGAGTGTATTTCCTGCAGGAGTTCCTGACCCTCGGTGATGGAGATGCATCGCTGGAGGATGCCCGAGGGGCTACGGTGGTAGAGCTCCTTCTCTTCGCCCAGCAAGACGAACGACTTGGCGCGTCGCGCTACCCGCTGAGCCTCGGCTCGGCCGAGGGGCAGCTCTCCTTGGCGGAGATATTGCAGGTACGGGGTCCGCCAATCTTGATCTGGCATGACCCCGCTCTGCTCCTCCTCGATGTGCAGTGCTTCGCCCTCGGGGGCCGAGGGCTCCTCGGGTTGAACCGAAGATGGCTCGGGCTGGGCCGAGGTCACCTCGGACGGGGCCGAGGGCACCTCGGGCTCGGGCGTGTTGCCTATTTTGATGGAGGGTTGGTGCAGATCCCGGGAGAAGACGTCCGGGGGAACCGTCGTTCGCCCCGAGGCTATCTTCGCCAGCTCGTCCGCAGTCTCGTTGTAGCGCCGGGCGATGTGGTTAAGCTCGAGCCCGTAGAACTTGTCTTCCAGGCGTCGAACCTCATCACGGTAGGCCTCCATCATCGGGTCGCGGCAGTGGGAGTTCTTCATGACTTGGTCGATGACGAGCTGCGAGTCGCCGCGTGCATCGAGGCGTCGGACCCCTAGCTCGATGGCGATTCGCAATCCGTTGATCAGAGCCTCGTACTCAGCCACATTGTTGGACGCTGGGAAATGGAGGCGGAGCACGTAGCGCAGGTGTTTCCTGAGGGGTGAGACGAAGAGCAGGCCCGCGCCGGCTCCCGTCTTCATCAGCGACCCGTCGAAAAACATGGTCCAGAGCTCCGGTTGGATCGGAGCCATCGGCAACTGGGTGTCGACCCATTCGGCTACGAAGTCCGCCAGTACCTGGGACTTGATGGCCTTCCGAGGGGCGAACGAGATTGTCTCGCCCATGATTTCCACCGCCCACTTCGCGATCCGTCCCGAGGCTTCTCGGCACTGGATGATCTCCCCCAGGGGGAAGGATGACACCACAGTCACCGGATGAGACTCGAAGTAATGTCGCAGCTTTCGCCTCGTCAGGATCACTGCATACAGCAGCTTCTGGACTTGTGGGTAGCGGATCTTGGTCTCGGACAGCACCTCGCTGACGAAGTAAACTGGCCTCTGAATGGGCAAGGCATGCCCCTCTTCCCGCCTTTCGACCACGATCGCGGCGCTGACCACTTGAGTGGTAGCGGCGACGTAGACCAAGAGGGCTTCTCCATCAGCTGGGGGTACCAAGACGAGCGCCTGGGTGAGGAGCGCCTTCAGGTTCCCGAGGGCTTCCTCGGCCTCGGGAGTCCAAGTGAAGCACTCGGCCTTCCTTAAGAGACGGTACAGGGGCAGGCCTCTTTCGCCGAGGCGCGAGATGAAACGGCTCAAGGCCGCGAGGCATCCCATGACCCTCTGTACGCCTTTCAAGTCCTTGATGGGCCCCATGTTTGTGATGGCTGCGATCTTCTCCAGGTTGGCTTCGATGCCCCGCCCGGAGACGATGAATCCCAAGAGCATGCCTCGGGGCACCCCGAAGACGCACTTCTCGGGATTGAGCTTGACGCCCTTCGCCTTGAGACACCGGAATGTCAGTTCGAGGTCGGAGAGAAGGTCGGAGGCTTTCCTCGTCTTGACTACGATGTCATCGACGTAGGCCTCGACCGTGCGACCGATATATTCGCCGAACACATGGTTCATGCACCGCTGGTACGTTGCACCCGCGTTCCTCAAACCGAACGGCATGGTGACATAACAGTACATGCCGAAGGGCGTGATGAAAGAAGTCGCGAGCTGGTCGGACTCTTTCATCTTGATTTGATGATACCCTGAGTAGGCATCGAGGAAAGACAGGGTTTCGCACCCTGCAGTGGAGTCCATGATTTGATCGATGCGAGGTAGAGGGTAGGGAACTTTCGGACATGCTTTGTTGAGGCCAGTGTAGTCTACGCACATCCGCCATTTCCCCCCTTTCTTCCTCACAAGTACAGGGTTGGCAAGCCATTCGGGATGGAATACCTCTTTGATGAACCCTGCTGCCATCAGCTTGTGGATCTCCTCGCCTATCACCCTGCGCCTTTCCTCGTCGAATCGGTGCAGAGGCTGTCTGACCGGTCGGGCTCCGGCCCGAATATCCAGCGAGTGCTCGGCGACATCCCTCGGTATGCCGGGCATGTCCGAGGGACTCCACGCAAAAACGTCGGCGTTTGCGCGGAGAAAGTCGACGAGCACTGCTTCCTATTTGGGGTCGAGCCCGGATCCGATCCGAATCTGCTTGGAGGTGTCGCCACTGGGGTCGAGAGGGACGGCCTTAACCGTCTCCGCTGGCTCGAAGTTGCCGGCATGTCGCTTCACGTCCGGCACCTCTCGGGAGAGGCTTTCCAGGTCGGCAATGAGGGCCTCGGACTCGGCGAGGGCCTCGGCGTACTCCACGCACTCCACATCGCATTCGAATGCGTGTTTGTACGTGGGGCCGACGGTGATGACCCCGTTGGGGCCCGGCATCTTGAGCTTCAGGTAGGTGTAGTTGGGGATGGCCATGAACTTCGCGTAGCATGGCCTTCCCAACACTGCGTGGTAGGTCCCTCGGAACCCGACCACCTCGAACGTCAAAGTCTCCCTTCGGAAGTTGGAGGGTGTTTCGAAGCAGACAGGAAGGTCGAGCTGTCCGAGGGGCTGGACGCGCTTCCCGGGAATGATCCCGTGGAAGGGCGCAGCGCCTGCTCGGATGGATGACAGATCGACACGCAGGAGCCTGAGGGTCTCAGCATAGATGATGTTGAGGCAGCTGCCCCCATCCATCAGGACCTTGGTGAGCCTGACGTCGCCGATGACGGGATCGACGACGAGCGGGTACTTCCCTGGGCTCGGCACGTGGTCGGGGTGGTCATCTTGGTCGAAGGTGATGGGCTTGTCGGACCAGTCTAGGTAGACTGGCGCCGCCACCTTCACCGAGCAGACCTCCCGACGCTCCTGCTTATGATGCCGAGCCGAGGCATTCGCCGCATGCCCTCCGTAGATCATGAAGCAGTCGCGGACCTCGGGGAACTCTCCTGCTTGGTGATTTTCCTTTTTGCCGTCGTCGCGGGCCCTGTCACCCTCTGCGGGTGGCCTGGCCCGGTGGAAGTGGCGCCGAAGCATGACGCACTCCTCGAGGGTGTGCTTGACGGGCCCCTGATGGTAGGGGCACGTCTCCTTGAGTGCCTTGTCGAAGAGGTTGGCGCCTCCGGGGGGCTTCCGAGGGTTCTTGTACTCGGCGGCGGCGACAAGGTCCATGCTGGCGGCGTCGCGTTTCGCTTGCGACTTCCTCCTGCCTTTCTTCTTGGCGCCGAGCGGAGTTGACGCCTCGGGAGCATCTTCCGACGGGCGGCCCTGGGGCTGCTTGTCCTTTCGGAAGATGGCCTCGACCGCCTCCTGACCAGAGGCGAACTTGGTGGCGATGTCCATCAGCTCGCTTGCCCTGGTGGGGGTCTTGCGACCCAACTTGTAACACCCGGCTTTAAGGAACAAAGCCAAGTGCATCTCATACATGCGCCAAGAAGACAACATATATAATAACAGAGTGTATAGAGATAAATGTCATTAACATCAGAGTATTTATTACATAGCGGAAGACTTATTACAAAATAAAGTAATAAAGATAAAACAAACTAAGGATCGTCGGCGCCAATGTCGACTGGGAAACGCCACCTAGATCAGATCGAACTCCTCAGTGTTAGGCAGCTCCTCCTGAACCACCTGGTCATCTCCTGTGGGGGGTGTGAGACAGCAAGGGTGAGCTCACACATGATCATAGCTCAACAAGTTGTGGGGAACCAGTGGACATAAACTCACAAAGGTGTGAGTTCATGTGATGTGTAAGGCTAAATCCAAGACAGGGGTTAAAGCTGAGCATTGCTTTTAAGTAGTTGGTCAAAATTTTATTAGCAGTTACTAAGTGTAAGTAAATACCAAACCATAAGTAAAGTAATAGAACAAAATTAATAACAAACCCATGCAATGCGAATGACAAGTTGAATTTAAGTTCCATAATTTAAACATCAGAGAGTCCTGAGCCGCTCATGACCGTGAGCTCGGCTAGTATACCAGTTTTACACTCTGCAGAGGTTGTACCCTTTACCCACAAGTCATGTTACCCATCTGCCAAGGGGTCGCGACTCCCCATATACCTCTACCTAGGAAGCACGGCAGGGCAACACTACGAGGCCTTTACAAAGTTCCACTAGCTTCCGAAAACCCGCTACAGTTTATGGGAAGATCCAGTAAAGGGTTCCTGGCTGATAGCCATCGCAGCAAAATCAACCAGGGACCTCCCCGCACTGACCTCTCCCCTACTGCCCTTGCCCCTTTCGGGTAAGGTAGTCTTCCACTAGCTTTCCTAATTAGTCAGCCAAGGGCGTCCCATTCCACCCTTGTGGTGGCACGTGGTTCTCAAGTTAAGCTCTATGTTCCAATTAACATTAATGATAACAACATGAACATAAACAGAATAACAAGAATAATTGGAACATAGATATAATAAATGATTATCCCAAAACCATGTAAAGCAATAGCAAACTACCCAGGTGATTCAGGGGTAAACAAGGTAATGAGATAAACAATCTAGGGAGTCCTATTGGGTCCCATCAAATTAACCTATGCATGGATAAGTGATATTAAAGAACATTATTGGGTAAAAAGTGGTCAAGGGCACAACTTGCCTTCAATGAGCTCCTGCTCAGCTACTTCAACCTGCTGCTCACCAGTATCCTCAGCAACGGGCTCTTCTACTCGCCACAATACAAACAAGCACAGTGCATATAGAGAAATTAACATTACACCAAACATATATACAAAATACACAGAGATATTCTTCATATTAAAATAAAATCCTAGGAACAGAAATCATAATTTTCTGAATTATAGATTTTAAGTTATGCATTTTCAAAGGTTTTATGTGCTTTAAATAGGATTAAGTGATAAATAAATTTCTTACTGTTTTCATGATAAAACAGAGACACTAAGTGATAGAGAATAAAATTATAAAATTTTAGGAACTGGAATGGCTCAATTTGGAGTTAGTATGAATTTTCTATGAATTTAGTAAGTTCTAGCAATTATCTTCCTATTAAAAATCTATTTTCTATCTCATTTATTTAATTTAAAAGATCTCTGGACTGGGCCTCATTTTCCAGAAAAGCTAGGGGGCTCGGGGTAAAAATCCATAGACACAGTACGCAGTGAAGGTGGATGGCGGGTTCATTTCAAAATAACATAGGGTTCTTCATGTAATAGCGCCACGACGAAGGGGTATAGGATTACATCGGCCGTTGGATCTTCACTGGACGGCCGAGATTAAAACCCACACCAGGTCGGCATTCCACCATGACCGTAGGATCCGAGTCGGATGGCTTGGATTTTAAATAACTAAGATCGCCCCAGGCCCATCCGATCGAGATCCGACAGCCGCAATGCAATACGTGAAACGACACCCACCATTCTAATCTCGTCCACAGATTTCCAATCGAACGGTATGTGGACCATCTTCTACCTCCGTGCAGCACGAGCGCTAGCTGCAACCGAAAACGCCACAGTCACGCGATCGCTAGAGGAGCTCGGCTAGCTACCCGCGGGCGAAACCGTGCTCCGACGCCTGGCTTACGACAGAGGCCATGGTTGGAGCCGTTCAACCACCGTTGCCGCACCCGAATCACTCATGTATCTATGCGCAAGAATAAAAAGGGGCTCGGCGAAGAAGGATGGCTCACCATAAGCGATGCCGATGCAGCAAAGTTCACCGTGCCCGAAGGAGACGACTGTGATTAGCGCGTCAGCCGATGCTCGCGAGGATGGAACGGCTACACAGAGAAAGTTCACCGGTGGCGGCTCCCTCCATTCCCACACTTTCTTTCTCCTCGGTTTCTCTCTTCTACTCAGGTGCTGGCGCCCGGCCGAGACTGCAGGGAACGGATCCGCGGCTGGCTGGAGCGCGCGACCATGGTGGCGGTGTCACTCGGCTCTAAGCAGAGAGGGGACGCGCGCGCTAGAGTTGGCGTCCCGCGCTGCGAGCTGCAAGAGGAGGGCCGCGTAGCTTCGACGGCAATGGAGGAGGAGCTCGGCGAGAACCCAATCCCATCCCTATATCTTGAGTCTGCGCGGGTCCGACATACTCGGCTGGTGGGTTCCGCGGGGTTCGCGGTCAACTGATCACGCGAAGATCCTGGCGGAGCAGGTACGCCGTCCGCGTTCCGCGCGATGGGAGGAAGAGCAACAGTGCTATGTGGGCCCCACAGGTAAGCGACCACCTGAGGGAGGGCGTGAGCTGACGGTCCAGGCCACCAGCCAGCGAAGCCGCCCAGCGGGAATGATTTTGGGCCGCACGTGGGTAAACGATAGGTGGGCCGAATGAGGAGCCTGCGGCCCAGGTAGGTATAGTCTTCCTTTTCCTTTTTATTTTCCGTTTTTCTTTTTCATTTCTTTTTCAAATTCAAACTTCATTCTAAATTCAAACTTTGTGGCACTTTATATACTGGTTACTTATTTATTTTGATCATATCAACTGTGATGAAGTGATTTTAATGATAACTTTATTTGTATTGAATAATATTCCTTCCTCTTCTCTAATCTCAAGAATTTCTTTTAGGTTTTAATTTCTCATTTGGATATTTAATATTTTTCTTGTCACAAAATGCACACAAAATAAAATATCCAGCATGATGCAACAATTTAGTAGCATATATTTTTATTAATTGTTCTTGGACATGGTGTTCTCATATGATGATGCATCAAGATCAAACTCACATAAAGAGAAATTGATTCTCTATTGGTATTTTATCTAGCAATTACAAAGTGGGTGTTACAAATCCTACCCCCCTTAAAAATAATCTCGTCCTCGAGATTTAAGAAGAACTAGAGAAAAGGTGGGGAAAATCTATGCGAAGCTCTTCTTCTCTTTCCCAAGTTGCTTCATCTTCACTGTGGTGACTCCATTGCACTTTACACATCTTTATCACCTTATTTCTTGTAACTCGAGTCAATGTATCCAAAATCTTGATCGGGTACTCCGTGTAAGTCAGATCACCTTGAACACTGCGCTCTTCCATTGGTAACTGTTCCTCGGGGACACGGAGACACTTCTTAAGTTGAGATACGTGGAACACATTATGCACATCCGATAGACTAGCAGGTAACTCGAGTTGGTATGCCATCTCCCCAACTCTTCTAAAGATCAAGAATGGTCCAATAAAGCGTGGGGACAACTTCCTTTTAACTTTAAATCTCCTCATTCCACGAGGTGGTGACACCTTGAGATACACATAATTTCCTTCTTCAAATTCCAGTGGCCTCCGTCTATTATCAGCATAACTCTTTTGCCTGGTTTGAGCCACTCTCAAATTCTCTCGAATTATACGAACTTGTTCTTCTGCCTCTTGAATAAGTCCAGGTCCAAAGAACTGTCTTCCTCTAGTCTGGTCCAAAATAGAGGAGTCCTGTATTTCCTGTCATACAGAGTCTCGAACGGGGACATCTTCAGACTGGCCTGGTAACTATTCAGCATAAGGTAGGCTCTTGACCCAACTTCTACCATGCTGAAGGGTACAAGCTCTCAACATGTATTCCCATACTTGATTAGTCCTTTCAGTTTGTACATTAGTCTGAGGTAGGCTGAACTATGATTCAACTTCGTATCCATATTCTCATGAAAACTTTTCCAAAATCTGGGGGTAAACTGTGATCCTCTATCCAAAATGATCTTCCTTGGTACATTGCGTAGAGACTTAATCCGAGACATGTATAACTTAGCCAATTGCGATCCCTTATAAGTAGTCTTAACCGGGATGAAATGAGCCACTTTGGTCGGTCTATCCACAATAACTCATATAGAACCATATCCTTTCGAGGTGCGAGGCAATCCAGTAATGAAGTCCATACCAATCTCTTCCCACATCCACTCGGGTATCTTCAGTGGGTGCAGTAGTCTAGCTGGCCTCTGATGTTCAGCCTTAACTCTTTAACACACATCACACATAGCCACATGTATAGCCACATCTCTCTTCAGTCCATACCACTAGTATTTCTGCTTCGAATCCTGATACATCTTGGTACTACCAGGATGAATAGAATAATCCGAATCATGGGCCTCCTTCAATATAGTCTCACGAAGGCTTTCAATCTCGGGGACACATATCTTGTCCTTGAACCATATTGTGCCTTGCTCATCTTCCGTGAATTCCGGAACTCGATCTTCGGTAATCAGATCCTTAATCTCTTGTGTCTTAGCATCACCAATTTATCCTTTGCGGATCTCTTGCTCCAAAGTAGTTTCCACATCAATAATAACTCCTTTAGTGTGAGTAACTATCCCCAGGTTAAGTCTCCTGAAATTCTCAACAATCTCATCGAGTAGCTGGGCAACAACAGCTGAATGATCATGCTCCTTTCGACTCAAGGCATCTGCAACCAAATTTCGCCTTGCCCGGGTGATAGTGAATTTCCAAATCGTGATCTTTAATAAGCTCCAACCAACGGCGTTGCCTAAGGTTGAGGTCCTTTTGAGTGAATATATACTTCAAACTCTTATGATCCGTATATACTTGGCACTTCTCATCCCACTTGAATTCTCTTTCCTTCACCAAAAGCGAGGTCATAAGCTTAGCAATCTTAGAAAATCCTTCAATAAATCTCCAATAGTATCCTGCAAGTCCCAAGAAACTTCGGTCCTCCATAACCGTAGTGGGTATGCTCCACACCACTATCTCCTTGACTTTAGCAGGATCCACTGATATCCCTCCATTAGAAATGATATGTCCAAGAAATGGCCCCTCGCCAATCCAAAACTCGCACTTGCTAAACTTAGCGTAGAGTTGATTATCTCGCAACTTCTGTAGCACCAACCTTAGATGTTCTTCATGGTCACTCTCATTCTTAGAATAGTTAAGAATATCGTCGATGAACACCACGACGAATCTGTCCAAATACTCCAAAAACATCTTATTCATCAAATCCATAAAATAAGCTGGTGCACTAGTTAATCCAAACGACATAACGGTGAACTCATATAATCCATATCGAGTCGAGAAAGCCGTCTTAGGAATATCTGATGGTCCAATCTTCATCTGATGGTATCCCGATCGGAGATAAATCTTCGAGAATACCCTGGCTCCTCTCATCCGATTAAATAAATCCTTAATGCGGGGTAACAGATACTTGTTCTTCATAGTAACATCATTAAGGGTCCTATAATCCACACTTATCCCTTGCGATCCATCTTTCTTCTGTATAAATAGAACTAGTGCTCCACAAGGTGAAGAATTCAGACGAATGTATCCATCCTCTTGTAATTCCGTTAATTGCTTCTTAAGTTCCTTTAGCTCTTCTATGGACATCATGTATGGCCGTTTAGAAATAGGGGCAGTCTTAGGTAAGAGATTAATGACCAACTCAACTTCCCTATCTGGTGGCATCCCTAATAACTCTTCTGGGAAGACATCCGGAAAATTCTTAACCACACGGATGTTGTCACCAACCAACTTCCCATCTACTAAGAATGTTGCTAGTCTAAAGGTGGTAGTTACTGCAACTTCAACTTCAAATCTTTGTCCTTTGGAACTAGTGAGTTCTACGGTTCCCTTAGCACAGTGTATATACTGCCTTTCTTAACCATGACATACCAAGGATCAAGTCTATACTGCTCTCTTCTAACAGTATAGGGGTAGTCCATCTGGGTTAGAAATACAGGGTAAGAAAGAAAGAATTGTAGACAAGGCGAGTCATTATGAGGAATGTTACTACGGTTGATTTATTAGCTAAGTAGATTAGTGTGTTATCCACTAAAGCTAACACAATACCTTATGGTGGTACATGCTAAGATGCCCAACTATAATGTTGCAATCAACCAAAGAAGCAAATCAAGCATTGATCATCAGAACAATCAACCAACATTTTTAATAGAGAAAATAGTTTTAATTTTGTCTTAGGTTCCCTATCTCTTAGAAATGTCATAGGGGTAGGGATTCCAAGGTGTGAAATCCATCTTGTCTTAGAGTAGAAAAGATAAGAATGATCAGAGTAGAACAGTAGAAGGTGAGACTTGATCAAGATAAGTATAGAGAGAATCAGAGTAAGGTAAGTATAGAATGAATCAGAATGAGATAAGCAGGTAAGGGTTTTGTCCATTTCTATCTAGGTTTCGTCCTACAGTCAACATTTCCTCTGATACCACTTCTGTAACACCCGGTTTTAAAGAACAAAGCCAAGTGCATCTCATACATGCGCCAAGAAGACAACATATATAATAACAGAGTGTATAGAGATAAATGTCATTAACATCAGAGTATTTATTACATAGCGGAAGACTTATTACAAAATAAAGTAATAAAGATAAAACAAACTAAGGATCGTCGGCGCCAATGTCGACTGGGAAACGCCACCTAGATCAGATCGAACTCCTCAGTGTTAGGCAGCTCCTCCTGAACCACCTGGTCATCTCCTGTGGGGGGTGTGAGACAGCAAGGGTGAGCTCACACATGATCATAGCTCAACAAGTTGTGGGGAACCAGTGGACATAAACTCACAAAGGTGTGAGTTCATGTGATGTGTAAGGCTAAATCCAAGACAGGGGTTAAAGCTGAGCATTGCTTTTAAGTAGTTGGTCAAAATTTTATTAGCAGTTACTAAGTGTAAGTAAATACCAAACCATAAGTAAAGTAATAGAACAAAATTAATAACAAACCCATGCAATGCGAATGACAAGTTGAATTTAAGTTCCATAATTTAAACATCAGAGAGTCCTGAGCCGCTCATGACCGTGAGCTCGGCTAGTATACCAGTTTTACACTCTGCAGAGGTTGTACCCTTTACCCACAAGTCATGTTACCCATCTGCCAAGGGGTCGCGACTCCCCATATACCTCTACCTAGGAAGCACGGCAGGGCAACACTACGAGGCCTTTACAAAGTTCCACTAGCTTCCGAAAACCCGCTACAGTTTATGGGAAGATCCAGTAAAGGGTTCCTGGCTGATAGCCATCGCAGCAAAATCAACCAGGGACCTCCCCGCACTGACCTCTCCCCTACTGCCCTTGCCCCTTTCGGGTAAGGTAGTCTTCCACTAGCTTTCCTAATTAGTCAGCCAAGGGCGTCCCATTCCACCCTTGTGGTGGCACGTGGTTCTCAAGTTAAGCTCTATGTTCCAATTAACATTAATGATAACAACATGAACATAAACAGAATAACAAGAATAATTGGAACATAGATATAATAAATGATTATCCCAAAACCATGTAAAGCAATAGCAAACTACCCAGGTGATTCAGGGGTAAACAAGGTAATGAGATAAACAATCTAGGGAGTCCTATTGGGTCCCATCAAATTAACCTATGCATGGATAAGTGATATTAAAGAACATTATTGGGTAAAAAGTGGTCAAGGGCACAACTTGCCTTCAATGAGCTCCTGCTCAGCTACTTCAACCTGCTGCTCACCAGTATCCTCAGCAACGGGCTCTTCTACTCGCCACAATACAAACAAGCACAGTGCATATAGAGAAATTAACATTACACCAAACATATATACAAAATACACAGAGATATTCTTCATATTAAAATAAAATCCTAGGAACAGAAATCATAATTTTCTGAATTATAGATTTTAAGTTATGCATTTTCAAAGGTTTTATGTGCTTTAAATAGGATTAAGTGATAAATAAATTTCTTACTGTTTTCATGATAAAACAGAGACACTAAGTGATAGAGAATAAAATTATAAAATTTTAGGAACTGGAATGGCTCAATTTGGAGTTAGTATGAATTTTCTATGAATTTAGTAAGTTCTAGCAATTATCTTCCTATTAAAAATCTATTTTCTATCTCATTTATTTAATTTAAAAGATCTCTGGACTGGGCCTCATTTTCCAGAAAAGCTAGGGGGCTCGGGGTAAAAATCCATAGACACAGTACGCAGTGAAGGTGGATGGCGGGTTCATTTCAAAATAACATAGGGTTCTTCATGTAATAGCGCCACGACGAAGGGGTATAGGATTACATCGGCCGTTGGATCTTCACTGGACGGCCGAGATTAAAACCCACACCAGGTCGGCATTCCACCATGACCGTAGGATCCGAGTCGGATGGCTTGGATTTTAAATAACTAAGATCGCCCCAGGCCCATCCGATCGAGATCCGACAGCCGCAATGCAATACGTGAAACGACACCCACCATTCTAATCTCGTCCACAGATTTCCAATCGAACGGTATGTGGACCATCTTCTACCTCCGTGCAGCACGAGCGCTAGCTGCAACCGAAAACGCCACAGTCACGCGATCGCTAGAGGAGCTCGGCTAGCTACCCGCGGGCGAAACCGTGCTCCGACGCCTGGCTTACGACAGAGGCCATGGTTGGAGCCGTTCAACCACCGTTGCCGCACCCGAATCACTCATGTATCTATGCGCAAGAATAAAAAGGGGCTCGGCGAAGAAGGATGGCTCACCATAAGCGATGCCGATGCAGCAAAGTTCACCGTGCCCGAAGGAGACGACTGTGATTAGCGCGTCAGCCGATGCTCGCGAGGATGGAACGGCTACACAGAGAAAGTTCACCGGTGGCGGCTCCCTCCATTCCCACACTTTCTTTCTCCTCGGTTTCTCTCTTCTACTCAGGTGCTGGCGCCCGGCCGAGACTGCAGGGAACGGATCCGCGGCTGGCTGGAGCGCGCGACCATGGTGGCGGTGTCACTCGGCTCTAAGCAGAGAGGGGACGCGCGCGCTAGAGTTGGCGTCCCGCGCTGCGAGCTGCAAGAGGAGGGCCGCGTAGCTTCGACGGCAATGGAGGAGGAGCTCGGCGAGAACCCAATCCCATCCCTATATCTTGAGTCTGCGCGGGTCCGACATACTCGGCTGGTGGGTTCCGCGGGGTTCGCGGTCAACTGATCACGCGAAGATCCTGGCGGAGCAGGTACGCCGTCCGCGTTCCGCGCGATGGGAGGAAGAGCAACAGTGCTATGTGGGCCCCACAGGTAAGCGACCACCTGAGGGAGGGCGTGAGCTGACGGTCCAGGCCACCAGCCAGCGAAGCCGCCCAGCGGGAATGATTTTGGGCCGCACGTGGGTAAACGATAGGTGGGCCGAATGAGGAGCCTGCGGCCCAGGTAGGTATAGTCTTCCTTTTCCTTTTTATTTTCCGTTTTTCTTTTTCATTTCTTTTTCAAATTCAAACTTCATTCTAAATTCAAACTTTGTGGCACTTTATATACTGGTTACTTATTTATTTTGATCATATCAACTGTGATGAAGTGATTTTAATGATAACTTTATTTGTATTGAATAATATTCCTTCCTCTTCTCTAATCTCAAGAATTTCTTTTAGGTTTTAATTTCTCATTTGGATATTTAATATTTTTCTTGTCACAAAATGCACACAAAATAAAATATCCAGCATGATGCAACAATTTAGTAGCATATATTTTTATTAATTGTTCTTGGACATGGTGTTCTCATATGATGATGCATCAAGATCAAACTCACATAAAGAGAAATTGATTCTCTATTGGTATTTTATCTAGCAATTACAAAGTGGGTGTTACACAACTTGCTCACCAGGTCACGGCAGGTGGTGCCGGCAAGGAACGCGCCGATGACATCGGAGTCGGTGATGTTGGGCAGCTCGGTGCGCTGCTTCGAGAATCGCCGGATGTAGTCCCGAAGGGACTCTCCCGGCTGTTGCCGGCAGCTTCGGAGGTCCCAGGAATTCCCGGGGCGCACGTACGTGCCCTGGAAGTTGCCGGCGAAAGCCTGGACCAGATCCTCCCAGTTGGAAATCTGCCCCGGAGGCAGGTGCTCCAACCAAGCGCGAGCGGTGTCGGAGAGGAACAGGGGGAGGTTGCGGATGATGAGGTTGTCATCGTCCGTCCCACCCAGTTGACAGGCCAGGCGGTAATCTGCAAGCCACAATTCCGGTCTCGTTTCCCCCGAGTACTTTGTGATAGTAGTCGGGGGTCGGAATCGGGGCGGAAACGGCGCCCGCCGAATGGCCCGGCTGAAGACCTGCGGACCGGGTGGTTCGGGCGAGGGACTCCGATCCTCCCCGCTGTCGTAGCGTCCCCCACGCCTGGGGTGATAACCTCGGCGCACCCTTTCGTCGAGGTGGGCCCGACGGTCGTGATGAGGGTGCTCGTCACCGAGGTGGCCCGGGGCCGCAGGCGCGGCATTGCGCGTGCGCCCTGTGAAGACCGAGGCTTCCCGCGTGAGTCGGGAAGTCGCGGCACGAGGTTCCGAGGGGTACCCCTGCCTTCGGGAGGCAGAGCTTTCGGCCCGCCGGGCCGCAGCGCCTTCCAGGAGATGCTTGAGCTCTCCCTGGATTCGCCGACCCTCGGTGGTTGATGACTCCGGCATCGCGCGGAGGAGCATCGCTGCGGCGGCCAGGTCCTGACCGGTTCCGCCGGATGCGGGTGGCGGTCTGTCCCTGGCATCGTTAGCGATGCGGTGCTGGAGACATTGGGGCAGGTGACGTATTTCTCCGGCCGGGGGCTGGCCCGCCCATACCTGCCCGACGTTCCGGCGGATTGCCTCGAGCGCTCCTGCTCCCTCATCGAGCCCGGTCTGCGCCCCGCGGACTTGCTCGAGCTGTGGGTCGTGACCCCCCGCCGGAACGGGGACCACAGCTAGCTCCCGCGGGATGTCGGTGCGAGGCGCTGGCCTAGGGGGATCACCATCCTCCGGCATGCCGAGACAGCCGCCTCCGGAGGGATCCCCTAGCTCGACGTGGAAGCATTCGCGGCTCGGGCCGCAGTCCTTGTCGTCAAGGCTGCGGCTGCCGTCGGAACAGTCGGAGAGGCAGTAGTTGCATGCGGTCATGAAGTCCCGCACGGCACTAGGGTTGCCAGATCCAGAGAAATCCCAGCAGATGCTGGGGTCGTCATCTTCCTCGGACCCAGAGGGTCCGTAGGTCGAGACACCCGTCAATCGGTCCCAAGGCGACCACACACGAAACCCCAGAGAGGTTGCACTCGCCTCAACGTGAGCGCCTGCCAAAGCGAGGCCGCCAGGCGGGTTGAGGCCGAGTCGAAATGACGAAGGATGGGAATCAGCCCGTACCTTTCGGTCGACGAGGAGCGACGAAGTCGCATCGGGGGCTGATCGTGCTGTCGTCCTGGGTGCGAGGGCGACGTCCTGCAGGCCCTCCGTGAGCGTGCTGGCGTCGTCCACTTGCTCGGGATCGGCGTGTCGCGGGGGGACGGCGCTCGCCTTCGCCTCAAACGCGTGGGTGATGCCCGACGCGTCCTCCGTTGGGGCGCTGGGGATGTCGATTTGCTCGACAGTCGACTGAGCGCTGCCTCCCGCTCGGCCTTGGTTGCCCCGCCTCCTCCTCCGATGGCGAGGGAGAGGATGGGGTGAGCTCGAAAGTTGTCCTTCCCCCACGCGGGGAAGACGTCGTCGATTCCGCCGCCGGCGGGCGGGCTGTCCGCCACCGTTGTCGCTGTCGCGCGGCGGTGGAAGGAGTATCATGTCGTAGCTGCCGTCGAAAGACATGAACTCGAGACTCCCGAAACGGAGCACCGTCCCGGGTTGAAGAGGTCGTTGGAGACTGCCCATCTGGAGCTTGACGGGAAACTACTCGTCAACACGCAGCAGGCCCCTACCTGGCGCGCCAACTGTCGGCGTTCCGAGACCGGGGGGTCCCCGAGCCGACGAGTGAGTGTGCCGCGTGCCCCAGCCCAGATGGGTCGAGCGCGTGGGCAAGCGCGAAGGGGGAGAGAGAGAGCGAGAGCGAGGTGGCCGGAGCCGGGTCGTGAGGGAGTCGGAGGTTCCTGCGGCCTTCGTGTTCGTCCCGCGCCCAGGTCGGGTGCGCTTGCAGTAGGGGGTTACAAGCGTCCGCGCGGGTGAGGGGAGCGAGCGGCCCCGAGAGAGCGCCTGCCCCTGCCCTTCGTTCCCGCGAGGCCAACCTTCTCTAAGAAGGCCCTGGTCCTTCCTTTTATAGGCGTAAGGAGAGGATCCAGGTGTACAAATGGGGGTGTAGCAAGGTGCTACGTGTCTAGCGGGGGAGAGCTAGTGCCCTAAGTACATGCCAAGGTGGCAGCCGGAGAGATCTTGGCACCCAGCTAGTGTGGCGTCGTGGCTGTTGGAGAAGCAATGGAGCTTGACGGAGGGACAGCTGTCGGAGTGGTTGGGCCCTTGCTGACGTCCCCCTGCTTTCGTAAGAGAGCTGAGAGCCGCCGTCGTCATGGGTCCAGCGGGGTGCCATCATTGCCTATCTGGCGGGGCTAGCCAGATGGGACGTCGGTCCTGTTCCCTGCGGCCCGAGTCGGCTCGGGGTAGGGTGATGATGGCGCTTCCTGTCGACGTGGCGGACTTGTGCCCTAGGTCGGGCGACGTGGAGGCTCCTCCGAGGCCGAGGTCGAGTCTGTCCTGCATGGCCGAGGTCGAACCTGAGCTCCCGGGTCGGGCGAGGCGGAGGTCGTTCGGCAGAGGTCGGGGTGGAGTCCGAGCCCTGGGTCGGGCGAAGCGGAATTCGTCGTCTTCCGGGGCCTTAGCCCGAGTCCGAGCCCTGGGTCGGGCGGAGCGGAGTTCGCCGTCTTCCGGGGCCTTAGCCCGAGTCCGAGCCCTGGGTCGGGTGGAGCGGAGTTCGCCGTCTTCCGGGGCCTTAGCCCGAGTCCGAGCCCTGGGTCGGGCGGAGCGGAGTTCGCCGTCTTCCGGGGCCTTAGCCCGAGTCCGAGCCCTGGGTCGGGCGGAGCGGAGTTCGCCGTCTTCCGGGGCCTTAGCCCGAGTCCGAGCCCTGGGTCGGGCGGAGCGGAGTTCGCCGTCTTCCGGGGCCTTAGCCCGAGTCCGAGCCCTGGGTCGGGCGGAGCGGAGTTTCCTCTGGCGCTTTTGGCCAAGCCTGGCTGCCCGTCAGTCTTACTCTTTGCGTTAAAGGCCCCAGTGACTTGGTCGGTCGGCGCGGTGATTTAGTCAGGGTTACTTCTTATCGAAGGCAAGGCCTCGGGCGAGCCGGAGATGCGTCTGCCGTGAAAGAGGAGGCCTCGGGCGAGACGGAAACATCTCAGGGTCGGCTGCCCTTGCCCGAGGCTAGGCTCGGGCGTGGCGTGATCGAGTCGCTCGTATGGACTGATCCCTGACTTAATCAAACCCATCAGGCCTCTGCAGCTTTATGCTGATGGGGGTTACCAGCTGAGAATTAGGCGTCTTGAGGGTACCCCTAATTATGGTCCCCGACAGAAGATATGTTGAGAGCATGTGCCCTTCAACATGGAGGAAGTTGGGATAAAAGTCTACCATATGCTGAGTTCTCATATAATAATAGTTATCAGGCCAGTCTGAAGATGTCACCTTTTGAAGCTTTGTATGGGAGGTAGTGCAGGACCCCTTTATATTGGGATCAGATTGAAGAAAGACAGTTCTTTGGGCCTGAACTGATTCAAGAAGCGGAAGAACAAGTCCGTATAATTTGAGAGAATTTGAGGGTGGCTCAAACCAGGCAAAAGAGCTATGCTGATAATAGAAGAAGACCACTGGAATTTGAAGAAGGAGATTATGTGTATCTCAAGGTGTCACCACTTCGTGGAATGAGGAGATTCAAAGTTAAGGGCAAATTGTCCCCTCGCTATATTGGACCATTCTTGATCTTTAGGTGAGTTGGGGAGATGGCATATCAACTTGAGTTACCTGCTACCCTATCGGATGTGCCTAATGTGTTCCATGTATCTCAACTTAAGAAGTGTCTCCGTGTCCCTGAGGAACAGTTACCCATGGAAGAACTCAGTGTTCAGGGTGATTTGACTTACACGGAGTACCCGATCAAGATTTTGGATACTTTGACTTGGGTTACGAGAAATAAGGTGATAAAGATGTGTAAAGTGCAATGGAGTCACCACGGTGAAGATGAAGCAACTTGGAAAAGAGAAGAAGAGCTTCGCATAGATTTTCCCCACCTTTTCCCTAGATCTTCTTAAATCTCGAGGACAAGATTATGTTTAAGGGGGTAGGATTTGTAACACCCACTTTGTAAATTACTAGAAATAATACCAATAGAGAAACAATTTCTCTTTATGTGAGTTTGATCTTTATGCATCATCATATGTGAACACTATGTCTAAAAACAATTAATAAAAAGATATGCTACTAAATCATTGCATCATGCTGAATATTTTATTTGTGTGTGCATTTTTGTTACAACATTACAATAATGTAAAAAGAAATATGTTAAATATCCAGATGGGGATTTAAATCCTAAAATAATCCTAGAATTAAGAAAAGAGAGAAGGAAGAGATTATACAAAATAGAGGAAAATAAATATATGAAAGAATACATTTTGTTCCTACTAATATTTTAATTTAGGTATTTAACTCAGTTATGAAGCTCACAAACAAGTTTGAATTCAAAATGGAGATTTAAAAATGAAATGAAACAAAAAATAAAAAGAAAAAGAGAAGAAACTTACCTGGGCCTTACTACCTCAATTCGGCCCACAAAGAGACCCCCCCCCCCCCGCGCGGCCCAAAACTTCTCCACCGCGCAGCCCTAGCCATCCCTTCAATGACGGGGCGGCCCCACTGGTCAATCTCTCCGCGCCTCTCCTCTACTTCGCACGCGCGCGCGGGTCTGGCTCCCTTTCCCTGCGCCACTTCCAGGTGGGGGCCACATGTCATCGTCCACCTGCCCTGGTTCTCTTCCACCCGCCGTTCTCGGATGCGGCTGACCGAGCACGGCGCCGGGCTCCGTAGATCTCGGCTGGGTTGGTTACTCCGCCTCCACTGCGGCCGTGGGTTCGCTCCGGATATAAAGTCACCAGGGCTGCAGCTCGGAGCACCGATTAGCACATAGGAACACCCGTCACCGCGTGAGAATCGTGCCGCCGTCGTCGCCTCGAGCCGCTAGCGTCGCCCGTGCTCCGGGAAGGAGTCCGGGGACTTCGTTTGGTGCCGTTGAAGCTCTCCGGGCACTGAACGCGACGAGTAATCAACTGCGCCGTCGGCAATTGCTCATCGGAGTGCGCAAATCGCCGCGGATCCGCACCGCACCGTGGCCAACGCCGTCGAGTCAACAATTCACGGTAATAAACCTACCCCCACCTTCCTTAAGCCTTCTGCATTGCGTAACTGAGTTTAATTAGGAAATGGGGGTGAGAGCAGGGGGGTTTAGCATCGCCGGCCATGGCGCACCGCCATGGGGGAGCTTCGCTCCACCGTGCGTGGATGCCCAGTTGGGGCAGAAAACGTGCGCCGTCGGATCCTTAAAGGACGGACTAGATTAGATCGCGCGTACCCGTTCGCCACTTTGGGTAGGAGCCGTTAGATCGAGATCGTGCGGTAGATGATCGATCAACGTTATTTTAAATCCAGAGCGCTGGTGTTCGATCCGACGGTCGGATTCTGTCGGGGACCATAATTAGGGGTACCCTCAAGACTCCTAATTCTCAGCTGGTAACCCCCATCAGCATAAAGCTGCTAAGGCCTGATGGGTGCGATTAAGTCAGGGATCAGTCCATTCGAGCGACTCGATCACGCCTCGCCCGAGCCTAGCCTCGGACAAGGGCAGCCGACCCTGGAGGATTTCCGTCTCGCCCGAGGCCCCCCTCCAACGGCGGACATATTTCTGGCTCGCCCGAGGCCCTACCTTCGCTAAGAAGCAACCCTGACTAAATCGCCGCACCGACCGACCAAGTCGCAGGAGCATTTAATGCAAAGGTGACCTGACACCTTTGTCCTGACGCGCGCCCCCCGGCAGAGCCGAAGTGACCGCCGTCACTTCACCGCTCCACTGACCGGCCTGGCAGAAGGACAGCGCCGCCTGCGCCACTCCGACCACAGTGCCACTTGACAGAGTGAGACTGACAGGCAGTCAGACCCTGCCAAAGGCACCATAGGAAGCTCCGCCCGACCCAGGGCTCGGACTCAGGCTAAGTCCCGGAAGACGGCGAACTCCGCTCCGCCCAACCCAGGGCTCGGACTCGGGCTAAGTCCCGAAAGACGGCGAACTCCGCTCCGCCCGACCCAGGGCTCGGACTCCGGCTAAGTCCCGGAAGACGACGAACTCCGCTCCGCCCGACCCAGGGCTCGGACTCGGGCTAAGTCCCGGAAGACGACGAACTCCGCTTCGCCCGACCCAGGGCTCGGACTCGGGCTAAGTCCCGGAAGACGACGAACTCCGCTCCGCCCGACCCAGGGCTCGGACTCGGGCTAAGTCCCGGAACACGACGAACTCCGCTTCGCCCGACCCCAGGGCTCGGACTCGGGCTCAGCCCTAGAAGACGACGAACTCTGCCTCGCCCGACCCCAGGGCTCGGACTCCGCCCTGGCCTCTGCCGAACGACCTCCGCCTCGCCCGACCCAGGGGCTCGGACTCAGCCTCGGCCATGGAAGATAGACTCGACGTCGGCTTTGGAGGAGCCTCCACGTCGCCCAACCTAGGGCGCAGGCCAGCCATGTCAACAGGAAGCGCCATCATCACCCTACCCCGAGCTGACTCGATCCGTAGAGAACAAGACCGGTGTCCCATCTGGCTAGCTCCGCCGGATAGGCAATGATGGCGCCCCGCATGCTCTATGACGACGATGGCTCTCAGCTCTGTTACGGAAGCGGGAGGACGTCAGCAAGGACTCAACCGCTCCGACAGCTGTCCCTCCGCCAGGCTCCGTCGCTCCTCCGACGGCCACGACATCACACCAGCTGGGTGCCAAGATCTCTCCGGCTGCCACATCGGCATGTACTTAGGGCGCTAGCTCTCCCCCGCTAGACACGTAGCACTCTGCTACACCCCCATTGTACACCTGGATCCTCTCCTTACGCCTATAAAAGGAAGGACCAGGGCCCTCTTAGAGGAGGTTGGCCGCGCGGGGACGAGGACGGGACAGGCGCTCTCTTGGGGCCGCTCGCTTCCCTCTCCCGCGTGGACGCTTGTAACCCCCTACTGCAAGCGCACCCGACCTGGGCGCGGGACGAACACGAAGGCCGCGGGATTCCCACCTCTCTCACGCCGGTCTCCGGCCGCCTCGCTCCTTTCCCCCCTTCGCGCTCGCCCCCGCGCTCGACCCATCTGGGCTGGGGCACGCGGCGACACTCACTCGTCGGCCCGAGGGACCCCCCGGTCTCGAAACGCCGACAGTTGGCGCACCAGGTAGGGGCCTGCTGCGTGTTGACGAACAACTTCCCGTCAAGCTCCAGATGGGCAGTCTCCAGCAACCTCTCCAACCCGGGACGGTGCTCCGTTTCGGGAGTCTTGAGTTCATGTCCTTCAACGGCAGCTACGACATGATACTCCTTCCACCGCCGCGTGACGACGACAATGGCGGCCGACAGCCCGCCCGCCGGCGGCGGAATCGACGACGTCTTCCCCGCGTGGTGGAAGAACAACATTCGAGCTCGCCCCGTCCTCTCCCCCGCCAACGGAGGAGGAGGCGGGGCAACCAAGGCCAAGTGGGAGGCCGCGCCTCGTCGGCTGTCGAGCGAATCGACGTCCCTAGCGCCCCAACGGGGGGCGCGTCGGGCGTCGACCTCGCGTTTGAGACGAAGGCGAGCGCCGTCTCCCCGCGACACGCCAATCCTGAGCAAGCGGACGACGCCAGCACGCTCGCGGAAGGCTTGCTGGGCGTCACCCTCGTACCTGAGATGACGGTGCAGTCAGTCCCCGACGTGACTTCATCGCCGTTCGTCGACCAAAAGGTACCGACCGATTCCCATCCTACGTCATTTAGATTCAGCCTCAACCCGCCTAGCGACCTTGCTTTGGCGGGCACTCTCGTAGAGGCGAGTTCAAACCCTCTGGGGTTTCGCACGCGATCGCCTTGGGACCGGCTGGCGGACGTCTCGACCTATGGGCCCTCCGGGTCCGAGGAAGACGACGACCCCAGCATCTGTTGGGATTTCTCTGGACTTGGCAACCCTAGTGCCATGCGGGACTTCATGACCGCATGTGACTACTACCTCTCTGACTGTTCCGACGGTAGCCGCAGCCTCGACGACGAGGACTACGGCCCAAGCCGCGAATGTTTCCACGTCGATCTAGGGGGTCCCTCCGAAGGCAATCATCTCAGCATGCCGGAGGACGGTGATCTCCCTAGGCCGGTGCCCCGCGCTGACATCCCGCGGGAGCTAGCTGTGGTCCCCGATTCGGCGGGGGGTCACGACCCACAGCTCGAGCAAGTCCGCGGGGCGCAGGCCAGGCTCGACGAGGGAGCAGGAGCGCTTGAGCCGATCCGCCGGGACGTCGGGCAGGCATGGGCGGGCCAACCCCCGCCGGAGAAATACGTCACCTGCCCCAGGGTCTCCCGCTTCGCGTCGCCAACAACGTCAGGGTCAGGCCGCCACCCGCATCCAGTGGGGTCGGTCAGAACCTGGCTGCAGCAGCGATGCTTCTCCACGCAATGCCGGAGCCATCAACCACCGAGGGTCGGCGAATCCAAGGAGAGCTCAAGAATCTCCTGGAAGGCGTTGCGGTCCGACGGGCCGAGAGCTCTGCCTCCCGAAGGCAAGGATACCCCTCGGAACCTCATGCCGCGACTTCCCAATTCATGCGGGAAGCCTCGGTCTACACCGGGCGCACACGCAACACCGCGCCTGCGGCCCCGGGCCACCTCGGCAACGAGCACCATCATCGCGACCGTCGGGCCACCCTCAACGAGAGGGTGCGCCGAGGCTATCACCCCAGGCGTGGGGGACGCTACGACAGCGGGGAGGATCGGAGTCCCTCGCCCGAACCACCCGGTCCGCAGGCCTTCAGCCGGGCCATCCGGCGGGCACCGTTCCCGACCCGGTTCCGACCCCCGACTACTATCACAAAGTACTCGGGGGAAACGAGACCGGAATTGTGGCTCGCGGACTACCGCCTGGCCTGCCAGCTGGGTGGAACGGACGACGACAACCTCATCATCCGCAACCTCCCCCTATTCCTCTCCGACACCGCTCGCACCTGGTTGGAGCACCTGCCTCCGAGGCAGATCTCCAACTGGGATGACCTGGTCCAAGCCTTCGCCGGCAATTTCCAGGGCACGTATGTGCGCCTCGGGAATTCCTGGGACTTCCGAAGCTACCGACAGCAGCCGGGAGAGTCTCTCTGGGACTACATCCGGCGATTCTCGAAGCAGCGCACCGAGCTGCCCAACATCACCGACTCGGATGTCATCGGCGCGTTCCTTGCCGGCACCACCTGCCACGACCTGGTGAGCAAGTTGGGTTGCAAGACCCCCACCAGGGCGAGCAAGCTGATGGACATCGCCACCAAGTTCGCCTCTGGCCAGGAGGCGGTCGAGGCTATCTTCCGAAAGGACAAGCAGCCCCAGGGCCGCCCACCGGAAGATGCTCCCGAGGCGTCTACTCAGCGCGGCGCCAAGAAGAAAGGCAAGAAGAAGTCGCAAGCGAAACGCGACGCTGCCGACGCGGACCTTGTCGCTGCCGCCGAGCACAAGAACCCTCGGAAGCCCCCCGGAGGTGCCAACCTCTTCGACAAGATGCTCAAGGAGCCGTGCCCCTATCATCAGGGGCCCGTCAAGCACACCCTTGAGGAGTGCGTCATGCTTCAGCGCCACTTCCACAGGGCCGGGCCACCCGCGGAGGGTGGCAGGGCCCGCGACGACGACAAGAAGGAAGATTACCAAGCAGGAGAGTTCCCCGAGGTCCACGACTGCTTCATGATCTACGGTGGGCAAGCGGCGAATGCCTCGGCTCGGCACCGCAAGCAAGAGCGCCGGGAGGACTGCTCGGTCAAGGTGGCGGCGCCGGTCTATCTAGACTGGTCCGACAAGCCCATCACCTTCGACCAAGATGATCACCCCGACCACGTGCCGAGCCCGGGGAAATACCCGCTCGTCGTCGACCCCGTCATCGGCGACGTCAGGCTCACCAAGGTCCTTATGGACGGGGGCAGCAGCCTCAACATCATCTACGCCGAGACCCTCAGGCTCCTGTGCGTCGATCTGTCCTCCGTCCGAGCAGGCACTGCGCCCTTCCACGAGATCATTCCCGGGAAGCGCGTCCAGCCCCTCGGACGACTCGACCTTCCTGTCTGCTTCGGAACGCCCTCCAACTTCCGAAGGGAGACTCTGACGTTCGAGGTGGTCGGGTTCCGAGGAACCTACCACGCGGTACTGGGGAGGCCATGCTACGCGAAGTTCATGGCCGTCCCCAACTACACCTACCTGAAGCTCAAGATGCCGGGCCCCAACGGGGTCATCACCGTCGGCCCCACATACAAACACGCGTTCGAATGCGACGTAGAGTGCGTGGAGTATGCCGAGGCCCTCGCCGAGTCCGAGGCCCTCATCGCCGACCTGGAAAGCCTCTCCAAAGAGGTGCCAGACGTGAAGCGTCATGCCGGCAACTTCGAGCCAGTGGAGACGGTTAAGGCCGTCCCCCTCGACCCCAGTGGCGACGCCTCCAAGCAGGTCCGGATCGGTTCCGGGCTCGACCCCAAATAGGAAACAGTGCTCGTCGACTTTCTCCGTGCGAACACCGACGTCTTCGCGTGGAGTCCCACGGACATGCCCGGCATACCGAGGGATGTCGCCGAGCACTCACTGGATATTCGGGCCGGAGCCCGACCCGTCAAGCAGCCTCTGCGCCGATTCGACGAGGAGAAGCGCAGAGCGATAGGCGAGGAGATCCACAAGCTAATGGCAGTCGGGTTCATCAAAGAGGTATTCCATCCCGAATGGCTTGCCAACCCTGTGCTTGTGAGAAAGAAAAGGGGGAAATGGCAAATGTGTGTAGACTACACTGGTCTCAACAAAGCATGTCCGAAGGTTCCCTACCCTCTGCCTCGCATCGATCAAATCGTGGATTCCACTGCTGGGTGCGAAGCCCTGCCTTTCCTCGACGCCTACCCAGGGTTTCACCAAATCAGGATGAAAGAGTCCGACCAGCTCGTGACTTCTTTCATCACGCCCTTCGGCATGTACTGCTATGTCACCATGCCGTTCGGTTTGAGGAATGTGGGCGCGACGTACCAGCGGTGCATGAACCATGTGTTCGGCGAACACATCGGTCGCACGGTCGAGGCCTACGTCGATGACATCGTAGTCAAGACGAGGAAAGCTTCCGACCTCCTCTCCGACCTTGAAGTGACATTCCGATGTCTCAAGGCGAAAGGCGTCAAGCTCAATCCCGAGAAGTGTGTCTTTGGGGTGCCCCGGGGCATGCTCTTGGGGTTCATCGTCTCCGAGCGGGGCATCGAAGCCAACCCCGAGAAGATCGCAGCCATCACCAGCATGGGTCCCATCAAGGACTTAAAGGGCGTACAGAGGGTCATGGGATGTCTCGCGGCTCCGAGCCGCTTCATCTCACGCCTCAGCGAAAGAGGCCTGCCTCTGTACCACCTCTTAAGGAAGGCCGAGCGCTTCACTTGGACCCCTGAGGCCGAGGAAGCTCTCGGGAACCTGAAGGCGCTCCTCACAAAGGCACCTATCTTGGTGCCCCCAGCTGACGGAGAAGCCCTCTTGGTCTACGTCGCCGCGACCACCTAGGTGGTTAGCGCCGCGATTGTGGTCGAGAGGCAAGAAGAGGGGCATGCATTGCCCGTTCAGAGGCCAGTTTACTTCGTCAGCGAGGTACTGTCCGAAACCAAGATCCGCTACCCACAAGTTCAGAAGCTGCTGTATGCAGTGATCCTGACGCGGCGGAAGTTGCGACACTACTTCGAGTCTCATCCGGTAACTGTGGTGTCATCCTTCCCCCTGGGGGAGATCATCCAGTGCCGAGAGGCCTCGGGCAGGATTGCAAAGTGGGCAGTGGAAATCATGGGCGAGACAGTCTCGTTCGCCCCTCGGAAGGCCATCAAATCCCAGGTCTTGGCGGACTTCGTAGCCGAATGGGTCGACACCCAGCTACCGACGGCTCCGATCCAACCAGAGCTCTGGACCATGTTTTTCGATGGGTCGCTGATGAAGACGGGAGCCGGCACGGGCCTACTCTTCATCTCGCCCCTCAGGAAACACCTATGCTATGTGCTACGCCTCCACTTCCCGGCGTCCAACAATGTGGCTGAGTACGAGGCTCTGGTCAACGGGTTGCGGATCGCCATCGAGCTAGGGGTCAGGCGCCTCGACGCTCGCGGTGACTCGCAGCTCATCATCGACCAAGTCATGAAGAACTCCCACTGCCGCGACCCAAAGATGGAGGCCTACTGCGATGAGGTTCGGCGCCTGGAAGACAAGTTCTACGAGCTCGAGCTTAACCACATCGCTCGGCGCTACAACGAGACTGCGGACGAGCTAGCAAAAATAGCCTCGGGGCGAACAACGGTTCCCCCGGACGTCTTCTCCCGGGATCTGCATCAACCCTCCGTCAAGATCGACGACGCGCCCGAGCCTGAGGCGCCCTCGGTCCAGACCGAGGTGCCCTCGGCACAGCCGGAGGCACCCTCAGCTCAGCCCGAGGCGGCCTCGGTTCAACCCGAGGTACCCTCGGCCTCCGAGGGTGAGGCACTGCGCATCGAGGAGGAGCGGAGCGGGGCCACGCCTGATCGAAATTGGCAGACCCCGTACCTGCAATATCTCCGCCAAGGAGAGCTACCCCTCGACCGAGCCGAGGCTCGGCGGGTAGCGCGACGCGCCAAGTCGTTCGTCTTGCTGGGCGATAAGAAGGAGCTCTACCACCGCAGCCCCTCGGGCATCCTACAGCGATGCATCTCTGTCGCCGAAGGTCAGGAACTCCTGCAAGAGATACACTCGGGGGCTTGCGGCCATCACGCAGCGCCTCGAGCCCTTGTCGGGAATGCTTTCCGGCAAGGCTTCTACTGGCCAACGGCGGTGGCTGACGCCACTAGAATTGTCCGCACCTGCGAAGGGTGTCAATTCTATGTGAAGCAAACCCACCTGCCCGCTCAGGCTCTGCAGACGATACCCATCACCTGGCCCTTTGCTGTGTGGGGGCTGGACCTCGTCGGCCCCTTGCAGAAGGCGCCCGGGGGCTACACGCACCTGCTGGTCGCCATCGACAAATTCTCCAAGTGGGTCAAGGTCCAACCTCTGAACTGCATCAGGTCCGAGCAGGCGGTGACGTTCTTCACCAACATCATCCATCGCTTCGGTGTCCCGAATTCCATCATCACCGACAACGGTACCCAGTTCACCGGTAGAAAATTCTTGGACTTCTGCGAGGATCACCACATCCGGGTGGACTGGGCCGCCGTGGCTCATCCCATGTCGAATGGGCAAGTAGAGCGTGCCAACGGCATGATTCTACAAGGGCTCAAGCCTCGGATCTACAACGACCTCAACAAGTTCGGCAAGCGATGGATGAAGGAACTCCCCTCGGTGGTCTGGAGCCTGAGGACAACGCCGAGCCGGGCCACGGGTTTCACGCCGTTCTTTCTGGTCTACGGGGCCGAGGCCGTCTTGCCCACTGACCTGGAGTATGGCTCCCCGAGGACGAGGGCCTACAGCGATCAAAGCAACCAAACTAGCCGAGAAGACTCGCTGGACCAGCTGGAAGAGGCTCGGGACAAGGCCTTGCTACACTCGGCGCGGTACCAGCAGTCCCTGCGACGCTACCACGCCCGAGGGGTCCGGCCCCGAGACCTCCAGGTGGGTGACCTGGTGCTTCGGCTGCGGCAAGACGCCCGAGGGAGGCACAAGCTCACGCCCCCCTGGGAGGGGCCATTCGTCATCGCCAAAGTTCTGAAGGCCGGAACGTACAAGCTGGCCAACAGTCAAGGCGAGGTCTACGGCAACGCTTGGAACATCCAACAGCTACGTCGCTTCTACCCTTAAGATGTTTTCAAGTTGTTCATATACCTCGCACCCGCGCAAAGTTTAGTCATCAAGGAAGGGTCGGCCTTGCCTCGGCAAAGCCCGACCCTCCCTCGGGGGCTAAAAGGGGGGGGACCCCCTCTGCGTTGAAATTTTCCTTGAAAAAAGATCTCTTCTGCCAGAATATCTTTCGTGCTTTCTGACTACTTCGAAAAGTGGACCCTGAAAACGACGAAGTACACGTAAGCAGCCAAGGCTGACCGAGCCGAGGGACTCCTACGCCTCCGGGATACGGATACCTCACTCATCACCTTCTGCGATAAGTAACTCGCGTTCGGATAAAGTGATTCCGCGGACCGAACAAGTCTTCACGTTTGGAAGCTCTTCTGCCGAAGCGATCCTTCGAGCCTTCTCGACCGTGACAGGGCCTCATGGACGGGTGAAAGTGCGCGTAAGCGGCAAGGTCGACCGAGCCGAGGGACTCCCACGCCCCCGGGATACGGATACCTCACTCATCACCTTCCGCGAGAAGCAACTCTCGCTCACACAAACATCCTTGTTACCGACAAAAAAGTCCAGATACTCGAAACAAGAGGAAAGGAGACGCAGCTTTACAACACGGCGAGGGTGTGTATTCTGGCCTCGGCGGCCGCAGAAGGCACACGCTCCAAGGCCCTCCCCTGCGGCGCGGGGGCTGGGTCCCGCATGTCATGCAAACCGGCTCAGAACAGAAGAAGCCAAACCGCCGCGCGTGGTGCACACAACCGCCCAGCGGTTACAAGTGACCCTCCACTTTTGCCCAGACCAACGGGCGAAAGAGGCGGGCAGCCATGCAGGCGGCATGCAACCGCGCCAAGTGGACGCGCTTCTCCGACTCTCGACACGCCGGCATGGAGGCCCAGGCCCACGCGTCACGCAACCGGCGCGCCGGATGCTGCATGCAAGCAACTGCACCGCCACTTGCGCCACCACCGCGCCTCCTCGATTGCGGAACCAATACCACGACTCGAGGCGACCAGGCTCACGACCCAGCAGTGCCAGCCTGACGCGGCGGTCAATGCGGCCAAAAGTGGGCCAGCAGTGATGACGGTGGCAGGCGGGCGGGAGCAGCGGTCACGTCGTCAGCCAAGCTCACGTCCCATCCGGGGGCAGCAAGAGAACCCCCTCTCACGGCATGAAGACAATGCGCCCGTGATCCGTTCCTCGAACGGCTCGCGCACGCGCAACGGCCGCCCCGCCAACCGCTCGCCCCGTCGCATTAACTCCGCGGCAGGACAGGCGGTGCTTCTAGCGGGAGCAGTGGGCGACGCTTCGCCTTCGCCGTAACAACTGCGACAAAAAAAAGAGGTACGCCACGTCGTTCGATTTCGTATCCTTTTCCTTTTTTCCTCTTTCTCTATCTCTTGCAGCAGGGACCGGGAAAGGGGGATACCCCGAAAAGGATCCTTCCCCGTGAAGGAACCAGGCTCCGAGCCTCCTTACTGATCAGAGGTTCGAAGGCTGGCCCCCCGAAGGGTTTCAACAACCGCCTCAGATCGCGTGGGCCCTACACCCACTACTGGTCAGAGGTTCGAAGGCCGGCCCCCCGAAGGGTTCCACGGCCGCCTCAGGCTACTCGGGCTCCGTGCCCATTACTGATCAGGGGTTCGAAGGCTGGCCCCCGAAGGGTTCACAGTCGCCTCAGACGCCGAGCGAGGGATGACCAGGGGTACGTTCGATACATAACCAAGGCTCGGGCTGCGCTCCCGAGGTACCCTAGGACATTTCCGAGACCAGCGGGAGCGATCTTGTAACGGAATCCCATCAGAGGGAGGCATCGAGCCCTCGGACCCCGTCGCCAGGGGACCGGGTCCGGCAGATCACCCGCAGGTACTTTTGGGCGTGCCTCTGGGCCCCTAGCCGACCCCTAATGAACGGGGCACGGACGTCCACTCGGATTACCCGCTTGCAGCTCACCGGAGACACCATGTTCGGCGCCCATCGAGGGTAACATGGCGCTTTCCCCCCCCCCTCTTCCTTGCGGAAAGGCGACACAGGGGCGTATGTAAAAAAGCCGAGTCTGTCCCTGATCGCCCTCTCGCCCTGTGCGGAGGCTCGGGGGCTGCTCTCGCAAACCCGGCTCCGGCCGAACCGTTGACAGCGTCAACATACCAGCTCGAGAGCTTGGGCCCCGACCGTACACCCGGGCTACGGCCAGTTCGCATGAGGGAACAACCAGACCAGCCGAAGCATTACGCGAGGCATTAAGACCTCGAAGGAGTGAAACCACTCCTCCGAGGCCTCGGGGGCTACACCCGGCGGGTGCGCTCGCGCGCACCCACCGGAACAAAATGCAACCGAGAAAGGCTGGTCCCCTTGTAAAAAAGTGCGACGAAAGCCTCCAAGCGAGTGCTAACACTCCCTTCGAGGCTCGGGGGCTACTGTCGGGGACCATAATTAGGGGTACCCTCAAGACTCCTAATTCTCAGCTGGTAACCCCCATCAGCATAAAGCTGCTAAGGCCTGATGGGTGCGATTAAGTCAGGGATCAGTCCATTCGAGCGACTCGATCACGCCTCGCCCGAGCCTAGCCTCGGACAAGGGCAGCCGACCCCGGAGGATTTCCGTCTCGCCCGAGGCCCTGCCTTCGCTAAGAAGCAACCCTGACTAAATCGCCGCACCGACCGACCAAGTCGCAGGAGCATTTAATGCAAAGGTGACCTGACACCTTTGTCCTGACGCGCGCCCCCCGGCAGAGCCGAAGTGACCGTCGTCACTTCACCGCTCCACTGACCGGCCTGGCAGAAGGACAGCGCCGCCTGCGCCACTCCGACCACAGTGCCACTTGACAGAGTGAGACTGACACGCAGTCAGGCCCTGCCAAAGGCACCATAGGAAGCTCCGCCCGACCCAGGGCTCGGACTCGGGCTAAGTCCCGGAAGACGGCGAACTCCGCTCCGCCCGACCCAGGGCTCGGACTCGGGCTAAGTCCCGGAAGACGGCGAACTCCGCTCCGCCCGACCCAGGGCTCGGACTCGGGCTAAGTCCCGGAAGACGACGAACTCCGCTCCGCCCGACCCAGGGCTCGGACTCGGGCTAAGTCCCGGAAGACGACGAACTCCGCTTCGCCCGACCCAGGGCTCGGACTCGGGCTAAGTCCCGGAAGACGACGAACTCCGCTCCGCCCGACCCAGGGCTCGGACTCGGGCTAAGTCCCGGAAGACGACGAACTCCGCTTCGCCCGACCCCAGGGCTCGGACTCGGGCTCAGCCCCAGAAGACGACGAACTCCGCCTCGCCCGACCCCAGGGCTCGGACTCCGCCCTAGCCTCTGCCGAACGACCTCCGCCTCGCCCGACCCAGGGGCTCGGACTCGGCCTCGGCCATGGAAGACAGACTCGACCTCGACTTCAGAGGAGCCTCCACGTCGCCCAACCTAGGGCGCAGGCCAGCCACGTCAACAGGAAGCGCCATCATCACCCTACCCCGAGCTGACTCGAGCCGCAGAGAACAAGACCGGTGTCCCATCTGGCTAGCTCCACCGGATAGGCAATGATGGCGCCCCGCATGCTCTGTGACGACGACGACTCTCAGCTCTCTTACGGAAGCGGGAGGACGTCAGCAAGGACTCAACCGCTCCGACAGCTGTCCCTCCGCCATGCTCCGTCGCTCCTCCGACGGCCACGACATCACACCAGCTGGGTGCCAAGATCTCTCCGGCTGCCACATCGGCATGTACTTAGGGCGCTAGCTCTCCCCCGCTAGACACGTAGCACTCTGCTACACCCCCATTGTACACCTGGATCCTCTCCTTACGCCTATAAAAGGAAGGACCAGGGCCCTCTTAGAGGAGGTTGGCCGCGCGAGGACGAGGACGGGACAGGCGCTCTCTTGGGGCCGCTCGCTTCCCTCTCCCGCGTGGACGCTTGTAACCCCCTACTGCAAGCGCACCCGACCTGGGCGCGGGACGAACACGAATGCCACGGGATTCCCACCTCTCTCACGCCGGTCTCCGGCCGCCTTGCTCCTTTCCCCCCTTCGCGCTCGCCCCCGCGCTCGACCCATCTGGGCTAGGGCACGCGGCGACACTCACTCGTCGGCCCGAGGGACCCCCCGGTCTCGAAACGCCGACAGATTCATTTACCGATTCACTACTACTGTAATCTAATCGTCGCCGTTCACACTGATCCAACGGCTCACATCCAACCATACCCCTTCGCGGGCGCAAATAGTCAAAAGAGACCCTCTGATTTATTATAATCAACCCGCCATCCTCTGGCACTATGCGCTGGGTCTCTGGATTCTTACCCTGAGCCCCCTGTGCTTAACTGAAATTGAGGCTCAGTCCAGAACCTTATAAAACCAGAGAAAATAATTTATAAATGGATTTTTAATATGAAAATAATTACTAGAACTTGTAAAACTCATAGAAATTCCATTTTTGGTCCAAATTGAGCCATTCCACTTTCTAAATTTTTGTAATTTAATTCTCTATCACTTAGTGTCTCTGTTTTATCATGACAACAGTAAGAAAATTAATCCCACACTTAATCCTATTTTAAACCCATAAAACCTTTGAAAATCCATAACTTAAATTCTATAACTCCAAAAATTATGATTCCTATTCCTAGAATTTTATTTTAATGTGTAGATTATTACTGTGTATTTTGTATATATGTTTGGTGTAATGTTAATTTCTCTATATGCACTGTGCTTGTTTGTATTGTGGCGAGTAGAAGAGCCCGTGATCGAGGACCCTGGTGAGCAGCAGATTGAAGTAGCTGAGCAGGAGCTCATTGAAGGCAAGTTGTGCCCTTGACCACTTTTTACCCAATAATGTTCTTTAATATCACTTATCCTTGCATAGGTTAATTTTGATGGGACCCAATAAGTCACCCTAGATTGTTTATCTCATTACCTTGTTTACCCCTGAATCACTTGGGTAGTTTGCTATTGCTTTATATGGTTTTGGGATAATCATTTATTACCTCTATGTTCCAATTCTTTTTGTTATTCTATTTATGTTCATGTTGAGATCATTAATGTTAATTGGAACATAGAGCTTAACTTGAGAACCACGTGCCACCACAAGGGTTTAATGGGACGCCCTTGGCTGATTAACTAGGAAAGCTAGTGGAGGTCTACCTTACCTGAAAGGGGCAAGGGCAGTAGGGGAGTGGTCAGTGTAGGGAGGTCCTTGGTTGATTTTGCTGCGATGGCGGTCAGACAAGAACCCTGCATTGGAGCTTCCTATAAACTGTAGCGGGTTTTCGGAAGCTAGTGGAACTTTGTAAAGGCCTCGTAGTGTTACCCTGCCGCGCTTCCTAGGTAGAGGTGTATGGGGAGTCGCGACCCCTTGGCAGGTGGGTAACATGACTTGTGGGTAAAGGGTACAACCTCTGCAGAGTGTAAAACTGGTATACTAGCCGTGCTCGCGGTCATGAGCAGCTCAGGACTCTCTGATGTTTAAATTATGGAACTTAAATTCAACTTTGTCATTTGCATTGCATGGGTTGTTATTAATTTTGTTCTATTACTTTACTTATGGTTTGGTATCTACTTACATTTAGTAACTGCTAATAAAAGTTTGACCAACTACTTAAAAGCAATGCTCAGCTTTGACCCCTATCATTGATTAGCCTTACACACCACATGAATTCACACCTTTGTGAGTTTATGTCCACTGGTTCCCCACAACTTGTTGAGCTATGATCATGTGTGAGCTCACCCTTGCTGTCTCACACCCCCATAGGAGAAGAGCAGGTGGTTCAGGAGGAGCCACAAGGCGAGGAGTATGATCTGATCTAGGTGGCGTTTCTCAGTTGACATTGGCGCCAACGATCCTTAGTTCGTTTTATGTTTATTCTTTTATTTTGTAATAAGTCTTCCGCTATGTAGTAAATACTCTGATGTTATTGACATTTATCTCTATACACTCTGATATTATATATGTTGTCTTCTTGTCGCATGTATGAGATGCACCTGGCTTTGTTCCTTAAAGCCGGGTGTGACAGGACAATCCGGTGAATTTTAGCCGCGGCGCGTCCGCTTTTTCCCGAGAGCGACGAGTTCGTCGTCGAAGACTTGAGTGCGGGCGCTGATGTCTCACCGGACATTCCGGTGCGCCACTGGATAGTCTGGTGATTTATAGCCACGTCGCTACCGCCGATTCTCGAGAGCAGCGAGTTGGCCGCCGGGCCAGCCTGAGGACCAGACAGTCCGGTGCGCTACAGGCTGATGCTGATTTGGCTGATCACATCCAATTCTCCTCCAACTCTTTTCCTCTTTTCTTCGCAGCGTCTTTAGCACTTAGATAAACATGTTAGTACCCAAAAACAATTTACTAAATCTAGAACCATACCTTGTTCTTTGATGTGCACTTCTCACTTACTTAGCACATATGAGTTTAAAACAATGTGTTGGACATCTAATCACCAAACAATTATAGAAATGGCCCAAGGGCACATTTCCCTTTCATCTCCCTAGCAAGAGGGAGCTAGCAGTAGTTTTCAAGAAGGGAAGCCACATGGGAAGGAGGGGCTGGATAAAGCTTCTTACACTCATACAAAAGCTTAGAAACATCTCATACTCCCCTGGATGAATTGTTTTCGAGCACAAACCACATTTTGCATGGTGGATCAAGGAATAAGGTTCATCACCTAGAAAAATCACACATGCACCATTTGTCGTTTACATGCAATGTGGTTAGGTTCAACTAGTTATTAGATGTGATCTATGGAACCCTAGGAACACTGAAAGACAAAGTTTACACATGCACATACCATAGGGTGAGACTTCATTTTCGAGATTTCAAAAACACATGGTCTATGTTCCTGTGGACCGTGCACGAGATCAACAGACCATCCACCAAATCACCCAGTCAGCATAAAGTATAAACACTTAGCTTCCACGGTTGATGTTCCCATGGACCGTTCACAAGAACGCTAGACCAATTGGTAGAAATAATAAATATTCAACCTGAGGTTACCCTTTTGTTTTTTTTTTGCGTCCGTGGACTCTCTGGGAGAACCTCAGACAGTTTGTGAGATCACACAATTAGATTTTTCTAAAATGTTTTGGTGGACCATTTCCATGGACAATCTAGGAGAACATTACCCTTTTACCTTTGGTAAAAGTATTAGTGTCGTTGAACTGGAGTTTGTATCTCTATCACCCTTTTACTTTTGGTATTTATATTATATATATTGGTTGTATGCTTACTTTTCTAGCTTAGTTTAATAGGCTAGTTGATAGGAATAGAACCTAAGCCGCATAATTCTTTTGTAGTAGATATAGTAACACATCTAGCAAAACCTTAGTCATACATCTAAATAGATTACTATAAGTTATAAGTAGTTTTTAAGTATCCCAATTCACTTCCCCTTTGAGGCATCACGGTTCTTTCGGATTCAAAATCCTTGAACCCTTTCTTGTTCACCTTGTTATCATGTAATTTGTCGGAGAGAAAATTCTCCGGCCGGATGGCGGAACGCACCCGCCCTAAATCCTAAGATGAGGAGGGGCCTTAGCGGTTTGCCTGTTACGTGGATTGGTGGATGAACACGCAAGGACACGAGGGTGTTGTGAACCTGCTTTGTAACGTCGTGTGCCTTCCCTTTTATTGCTCAAGGGAGGCACATACAAGGATGTTGAGCCCCGACATGTGGGTCCAGGAACATAACGGAAGGAATACCTGGAGTAACTAATGCAAGTAGCGCCTGTGCAATCTCTTGGCGCCATGATGTCCGCAGCCCGCGCAGTATTGATATGCAGCGGTAGCTTCCTTGGTAACGTACGAGTGATGATGAGCGCAGTGCACACGGCAGTATGGCGTGCTGCCTGCCAATGAAATGGACAGGCACGCCGCCTGTAGAATGGACAGGTCGCCGCCTGTCAGAGCGGAATGGACAGGTCGCGGCCTATCCGTGAAATGGACAGGTCTCATTAAATACCGAGGCGACACATCGCCTGTCAGTGGAATGGACAGGCGGCGTGCCTTATACGAAATAAATGTAGAGGCCGCGTAACCCAGAGGCCTTACGTCAGGCTCCGCCCATTGGCTTATGTCATGTGCAGTAGGCCACGTGGCAGCATCGGGTCTACACCTGGGCGGGGAGCAGAAGTGTATGCAGACAGTTCCGCACTAGATTAGGTCCGGACACGTGTCGGCACCGGACCCCTGCCTGGGTCCTGTCCAAGGCCCATGTATGTTCTGTCTTGGGACCCCACTATGGGCGGCCCGGACCCCATACGAAGGGGGGGTCTAGATCCCATTCCAGGGGTCCGGCTTGCACACGTGGAGGTCCGGGACCAACCTTGGTGGTCCGGACTTTATATCCGAGGGTCCGGCGCTCTCCTGTGGAGGTCCAGACTCACTGTTGATGCATTGGAGTATGCCACCTTCTCTAGACACGTGGTGGCTTTGGACCCGCCCACGTGGTGGAGTCAGGCGCTGCTGTGGGCCCAGAATAGCCACCTGAGATTGGGGCGAGCTGTGGCTTAGTCCCACACACAACACTTCTACCACGCGACTAAGGGATAGCCGTGTGGGTTCTTTGTCTTTGTACAGTAGCAGGGGGTACCCTAGTTTCAGGGTACCGACAGTGGCCCCCAGGCCCACCTCAAGGGAGGATGCGAGCCTGTAGGTGGGGCCAAAACTTGTACTTCACGTTAACATGGCATGACCGGTGATTGGGGCGTCATCTTAGCATGCGCCGCATTAATTTAGCGCATCTGTCGACACACGCGCTATCAATCTGCCTTCGGTCACGTCAACTGCCACATCTGTCCCCGCGGCTGACTGACCCAAGGCCCCACGTCTAGGGGTTCCATCAAGCCATGCGTGGGGCGCCTCGTTGCCGCCGCCTTGGTTAATAAATATCTCTCCGCAGCGGCCCCGAGGCGGTGCATGATCGTGCACGGCGGTTCGCTCCCCGCGTGACGGTTTGCTTCTTCCGCACTCGGAGACCGGCATACCAGCTGCATGACTTGTGGGACCGGGCCCTGTGTCAGAGACTGGGTCGCTTGGGTGCTAGGTGCGCGTCGGATGGGATTTCCTGCTGCGTCTCAGGGTGCGAGCGGGAGAGTTTCCTTGAAAAAGGGTTTACCCCCACGTGCAGCGGTTACGCTTCCGCATTCTCTCCCAATCGCTACGCCCTTTCGCCTCCGAGCCCTCTGCGCCCCTTTGCATTCGCGCTCTCCTGCTCTGCACTCGTGCCGCTGCCGACGCCATGACTTTGCTTGGCCATCCCGACCGCTTCCAGTATGAGGTGGCGCTCAATCTGGCGCGCGGCCTACTCGGGTGGAGCGCGCCGTGGCTCGCCAGAAGAGTTCGCGCCGACGCCGTCCCTCTCGGCAACCTTGCCGCCGGGGAGTTCGTCTTGTTCGTCTCCTGCATCTCCTGCGGGTTGGCGCTGCCGATCTCGCCCTTCTTCCTGCTGCTGTTGGAGGAGTTCAGGCTCCAGCTTCAGCACCTCACGCCCCACTCCATCCTCCAGGCGTCCATCTTCGTCCACCTCTACGAGATGTTCGTAGGGGTGGCCCCCTGTACCTCCCTCTTCCACCATTTCTTCGTGTTGGTGAAGTCTGGGAAGGCCAAGGACCACCTCAGTGCTTACTACTTCCAGACGAGGCCGGATTCGGCCGACGCCTACATCTCCTCCCTCAGCGGTGCGAGGTGGGAAAACTAGCGTGCCGACTGGGTGATCGTCAGCGCCGAGGCCAACGATCGCCTCACGCTGCCGAGCGACGGACCAACACTCGACCAAAAGCAATGGAGGGCCAAGCCATCCCTCGCGCCAGAGTTCTTGCCCGTGTTGGACAGGATCAAGGCCTTGGCAGCCGATGGCCTGACCTCGATGCACGTGGTCGGTGATTTCCTGAAGCGCCGGATCATGCTGCTGCAGAGGAGGTCGCGTCTGTGCTGCTGGTTCACTGGCTCAAATGACATTGGCAAGATCCAGCGTGGGCTGGGGACCGACCTATTCTGGGAGGAGCTGGAACTCCTGGTGAAGGGTATTACTAGTGAGTCCTTTATCCCCAAATCCTTGATACTCCCCCAGGACATTCCGGCGCTCTGTGATGATCCAGGGCTGCGAACGGCGGTGTTGGCCATGCTGTCGACCCTCGATGAGAGCGGCATGGCGGTTCGTTAGACTGGCGGTCGGGACCCCCTCTGTGGGATCCAGATCCCCGGTGTACCGGCTGGGGATTGAGAGGAAATTCTCCGGCCGGGTGGCGGAACGCACCCACCCTAAATCCTAAGATGAGGAGGGGCCTTAGCGGTTTGCCTGTTACATGGATTGGTGGATGAACACGCGAGGACACGAGGGTTTAGAGTGGTTCAGGCCGCCGGAGCGTAAAACCCTACTCCACTGTGTATTGTATTGAGTGTCTGTGTACTTGAGCTTGAACCTAGAGAACTTGTGTGTGAGTCTGAGGGTGTTGTGAACCTGCTTTGTAACGTTGTGTGCCTTCCCTTTTATAGCTCAAGGGAGGCACATACAAGGATGCTGAGCCTCGACATGTGGGCCCAGTAACATAATGGAAGGAATACCTAGAGTAACTAATGCAAGTAGCGCCTGTGCAATCTCCTAGCGCCATGATGTCCTGTCACACCCGGGCTTTAAGGGACAAAGCCGGATGCATCTCATACATGCGCCAAGAAGACAACATATATAATAACAGAGTGTATAGAGATAAATGTCACAATAAAATCAGAGTACTTATTACATAGCGGAAGTCTTACAAAAATAAATTATGAATATCGCAGGAACTAAAATTTTTCCTTGACGCCAGAAAGCTGACTGGGAGACGCCACCTAGATCAAGTCGAAAGCCTCAGTGTTAGGCGGCTCCTCTTCGTCCACCTGTTCTTCTCCTGTGGGGGGGTGTGAGACAGCAAGAGTGAGCTCACATACGATCATAGCTCAACAAGTCGTGGGAAATAATGTGGCATGAACTCACCAAAGGTGGGAGTTCATGAAGTGTAAGGCTGATCAATGAAATAAAGGTTGAAGCTGAGCATTGCTTTTATAAGTTGGTCAAAATTTTATTAGCAGTTACTAAGTGTAAGTAAATACCAAACCTTAGAAATAATAAGTAAAAGTAATAATAGAATAATCCCAAATGCAATGATATGACAAATTATGTTTAAATTCCATAAATTAATCATGTGAGTGTCCGAGCCACTCATGACCGTGAGCACGGCTAGTATACTAGTTTTACACTCTGCAGAGGTTAAGCATCTTTACCCACAAGTCGTGTTACCCATTTGCCATGGAGTTGGTCAGACCCCATACACCTCTACCTAGGAAGCGAGGCAGGGTACCACTACGAGGCCTTTACAAAGTTCCACTAGCTTCAGACTACCCGCTACAGTTTATAGGAAGCTTCAGTGCAGGAATCCCTCGCCTGACCGCCATCGCAGCAAAATCAACCCAAGGACCTCCCTACACTGACCACTCCCCTACTTCCCTTACCCCTTTCGGGTAAGGTAGTCATCCACTAGCTTTCCTAGTTAATCAGCCAAGGGCGTCCCATTAAACCCTTGTGGTAGCACTGTTTTCCTGGGTGGTTCTCCATGTTCCCATTAACATAATGATCTTATCATGAACAAAAAATAATGAACAGATAACAAAAAGTGTAATCATGAGTCATAAATATCTCTATACCCAAATCCACATAAAGCAATAGCATGTAAAACCAGTGGTGAAATAAGGTATAAAGATAGTCAAATCTAGGGTAACCTATTGGGTCCCAGCAAAATTAACCTATGCAGATCATTATGATTAAAAAGAAAATGAATGGGTAAAAGAAATGATCAAGGGCACAACCTGCCTTCCACGAGCTCCTGCTCAGCAGTCTCTACCAGCTGAACCCCAGGATCCTCTGTAGCTTGCTCGTCTACTCGCATTAACACAATACATATATAGTATAGCAAAAAATAACATTACACCAAACATGTAAATAAAATACACAGTAATAATCTAGACATTAAAATGAGATCATAGGAACCGAAATCATTAAATTCGGAGTTATAGATTTTAAGTTATGAATTTTCCAAGGTTTTACGTATTTAATACCAGATTAAGTACTAGATAAATTTTAATGTGACTTTCATGGCAAAACAGAGGCATTAATGGTTAGACAATAACATTACAAAAATTTAGGAACTGGAATCATTAATTTTGGAGTTCATATGAAGTTTCTACAAATTAAACAAGTTCTAACATTTATTTATGCATTAAAAATTAATTTCTGATTTTGAATACTCTCTGGATTGGGCCTCAAATTCAGAGAAGTGCAGGGGGCGAAACTGAAGTTTCCCAAGACACAGACCTACATCCTTACGGATGGCGGGTTAATTCATAAGAAGTCAAAGGGCTCTTTAGCATTTATTCCCGGCCGAAGGGGTATCGACCAACCAGAGCCGCACGATTTAATATCTACCGTCCAGATTAGATCCTCTTTATTACGAGACAGCACGCGCTTACAGACGAACGACGACCGTTGACTCCGAGATCGACGGTCCCGATCTAATCCGGACGAACCGTTAACATGGATCTAATCCCGCGCATCCAAGTTGAGACTAACGACTGAGATTCTATGCGCAAAGGGGTATGATTGCAAGTAATCTGGATCATCCATCAAAGTTCCAACGGCGCATATCCCACTATCCCCCGATCTAATCGTGACCGTTGAAAAATAATCTAACAGCACGAGCAGCTTCTCCTCCCCCGAGCTGAGGCACGACGGCGCACCATCCCGCGGTGATGCTTCCACCGGAGTTGCCAATTCGACCATCCTGTTCACCATTCTCTAATTCATTCGCTCCCCGCCCAACTGATAACGTTATGAATTCATTTCCCTTACCAATTTCTGCCATCGTCGAGCGTAGGGCTCGGTCCACAGAACGGTTAAATACACGGCGGGGAAGATTGCTCCGGTGAGCGATTGCAGGCGCCCTAAGCTACAATCCGACTCTAACCTCAGTGCACCAGATAACCATGATAATGAGAAATCCAGGGAGAGGAGTCATACCGGTTGAATAGCTGAGAAGGTGCTCGGCCACGTTCGTGCGGATCCACCGCACTACCGCTGAGGGATTGAGCAGACGTCTGTCGACAGTGCGAGTGGCCACCCACACCCATATGATCCCCGGCCACCGGTAAACCCCCCCCCCCACGATCACCAATTGAAGCCCGAGCGGTGGAGGTTGTGGCGAAGGACAGGGCGGTAGTGAGGTCGTCTCAACTCTCTCTCTCTCTCCTCCTGGTTCTACGGCAATGGTGGTTGGGTTTGAGAGCTAGAAGGGGAAAACGGCCCAAGGTTTGCTGCTTTATATCCTAAGAAGGTCAGTCACACGGTGCCAGCAACGACCCCCCGGAATCTACGCCGGTGATCCGAGTTCCGCGGAGCAGAGTGCCATGGGGAAAGGGACGGTCTGGCAAGGCGGGGCCACCAGTCAGCGACAACAAGTGAGTGTGGATGGGGAGTGGCCAGCTGACAGGGCACCCCCACCTGTCGGCGCGCCATGAGTTGGGTGGGCCGCCGGTCCGGAGAGCTAATTGGGCCGCCTGACAGGTTTAGGCCCATACGAACAATGAGATCCCTCTTCTCTTCCTTTTTCTTTTCTGTTTTTTATTTTTAGATCTCAAATTTGAATTCAAATTTTGTTGTGAATTCCACACTTAGATTAAATGCATAATTCAAAATACCAGCATGAAGATGTATTTTCATTATTTTATATATATTCTTTCTAGTTATTAAGGAATTTACTAACTTGTATGTGTGTGTATATATATGCATGTGTCACATAGAAAGAAAAAATTCCATAACATCAAATACTCTAACTCATTTATTTACTATGATTTGGGTATTACAAATCCTACCCCCCTTAACAGAAATCTCGTCCTCGAGATTTAGGAAGGACTACGGAAAAGATGAGGAAAATCTATGCGAAGCTCTTCTTCTCTCTCCGAAGTAGCTTCATCTTCTCCGTGGTGACTCCATTGCACTTTGCACATCTTTATAACCTTATTTCTCGTGACACAAGTTAGTGTATCAAGAATCTTGATGGGATACTCAGCATAAATTAAATCATCTTGAACACTAAGATCCTCCATTGGTAGCTGCTCCTCAGGAACCCTGAGGCACTTCTTTAGTTGTGACACGTGGAAAACATCATGTACATCTGTCAGGTGATCGGGTAGTTCTAACTGATATGCAACTTCTCCCACTCGCTTTAAGATCAAGAAAGATCCAATAAAGCGAGGGGACAACTTTCCTTTAACTTTAAATCTTCTCATACCCCGGATCGGTGACACCTTCAGATACAGGTGATCACCCTCCTTAAACTCCAGTAGTCTTCTCCTATTATCAGCATAGCTCTTTTGCCTTGATTGTGCAATTCTCAAATTCTCCCTTATCATTCGAACTTGTTGTTCTGCCTCTTGTATAAGTTCAGGCCCAAAGAACTGTCTTTCTCCAGTCTGATCCCAATATAGAGGAGTCCTGCATTTTCTGCCATATAGAGCCTCAAACAGTGACATCTTCAAACTAGCCTGGTAGCTATTATTATAAGAGAACTCTGCATATGGTAAGCTCTTATCCCAACTTCCACCATGTTTAAGAGCACAAGCTCTTAACATATCCTCCAGCACTTGGTTAGTCCTCTCGGTCTGCCCATCGGTCTGAGGATGGTAAGCCGAACTAAAATTCAATTGTGTATCCAAGCTCTCATGCAACTTCTTCCAAAATCGAGAAGTAAACTTTGAACCTCGATCTGACACGATCTTCTTAGGCACTCCATGTAGACAAACTATCCGAGTCATATACAATTCTGCTAGCTTGGCTCCCGTGTAATTAGTCCTCACAGGTATGAAATGAGCTACTTTCGTCAATCTATCCACAACCACCCAAATAGAGTCATATCCTGCTGGTGTGCGGGGTAGTCCAACAATGAAATCCATACCAATTTCTTCCCATTTCCACTCGGGAATCTTAAGCGGGTGCAATAGTCCAGCTGGTCTTTGGTGTTCAGCCTTAACTCTTTGACACACATCACACTTAGCCACATGAGCAGCAACATCTCTCTTCAGTCCATACCACCAATACTTTTGCTTCAAATCCTGATACATCTTGGTGCTACCAGGGTGGATAGAGTAGTCAGAATCATGAGCTTCTTTCAATATAGTCTCACGAAGGCTATCAATCTCCAGAACACATATCTGATCCTTGAACCATACATTGCCTTGCCCATCCTCCGTGAATTCTGGACCTTGACCTTCAGTAATTAGATCCTTAATCTCTTGAATTTTAGCATCACCCACTTGGCCTTTACGAATTTCTTGCTCCAAGGTAGGTTCCAATTCAATGGTGACTCCTTCAGTGTGAGTAACAATTCCCAGGTTGAGCCTCTCAAAATCTTTTGCTAATTCATCAGGTAGCTGGACAACAAAAGCACAGTGAACATGCTCTTTTCGACTCAAGGCATCTGCAACCAAATTTTCCTTGCCCGGGTGATAGTGAATCTCCAAATCATAATCCTTAATGAGCTCCAACCAACGACGTTGTCTAAGGTTGAGATCCTTCTGAGTGAATATGTACTTCAAACTCTTATGATCCATGTATACTTAGCACTTAGTTCCCATAATGTAGTGTCTCCAAATTTTAAGTGCATGCACAACGGCTGCCAGTTCTAAATCATGAGTTGGGTAGTTCAATTCTTGTTTCCGCAATTGACGAGACGCATAGGCGATCACATGTCCTTCTTGCATGAGCACACATCCCAATCCTTGTCCACATGCATCACAATAAATGTCAAATCCTTTCTGTAGATCTGGCATAACCAACATTGGTGGAGACATCAATCTCTCCTTTAATTGATCAAAGCTTTCTTGGCACTTCTCATCCCACTTAATTCGCTGCCCTTCTCCAGAAGCGAGGTCATAGGCTTAGCGATCTTAGAGAATCCTTCAATAAATCTCCGATAATATCCTGCAAGTCCCAAGAAACGCTGAATCTCAGTAACTGTAGTGGGCACTCTCCACTCCATTATCTCCTTGACCTTAGCAGGATCCACTGCTATTCCTCCATTAGAAATAATATGTCCAAGGAATGGCACCTTGTCAATCCAAAACTCGCACTTGCTAAACTTGGCGTAGAGTTGATTATCTCGTAGCTTCTGTAGTACCAACCTCAGATGTTCTTCATGATCACTTTCACTCCTAGAATAGATAAGAATATCGTCGATGAACACCACGTCGAATCTGTCCAAATACTCCATAAACACTTTATTCATCAAATTCATAAAATAAGCTGGTGCATTGGTTAATCCGAAAGACATAACAGTGAACTCATATAATCCATATCGAGTCGAGAAAGCCGTCTTGGGGATATCCGGTGGTCTAATCTTCATTTGATGGTAACCCGATCAGAGATCAATCTTCGAGAATACCCTAGCATATCTCATCTAATCAAATAAATCTTCAATGCAGGGTAACGTGTACTTGTTCTTCACATTAACATCATTAAGGGACCTATAATCCACACACATCTGTTGTGATCCATCCTTCTTCTGTACTATCAGAACCGACGCTCCCCAAGGTGAGGAACTCAGACGAATGTATCCAGCCTCTTGTAACTCCATTAACTGCTTCTTAAGTTCTTTTAATTCTTCTACAAACATCCTGTATGGCCGTTTAGAAATAGGGGCAGTTCCAGGCAAAAGATCAATTACAAACTCAACTTCCCTATCTGGTGGCATCCCTGGTAACTCCTCTAGAAAGACATCCGGAAAATCCTTAACCACATGGATGTTGTCGCCAACAAACTTCCCATCTACTAAGAATGCCGCTAGTCTGGTGATGGTAGTTACTGTAATTCCAACTTTAAATCTTTCTCCTTTGGAACTGGTGAGTTTCTATGGTTCCTTTAGCAGTGTATAGACTGCCTTTGCCTTTCTTAACCATGACATACCAAGGATCACGTCTATAGTGCTCTCTTCTAACACTATAGGGGTAGCCCATCTGGGTTAGAAACATAGGGTAAGAAAGAAAGGATTGTAGACAAGGCGAGTAATTACGAGAAATGTTGCTGCGGGGAATTTATTAGCTAAGTAGATTAATGTTTTACCTACCATAGCTAATTCATTACCCTATGGTGGTACATACTAAGATGCCCGTTTATACTATTTCAATCAATCAAAGAAGCAAATCAGGTATTGATCATCAGAACAATCAACCAACATTTTTAAATAGAGAAAATAGTTGTGATTTTTGTCTTAGGCCTCCTATCTCCTAAGAAGGTCATAGACGTAGGATTCCAAAGGGTGAAATCCATCTTGTCTCAGAGTAGAAAAGGTAAGAATGATCAGAGTAGAACAATAGAAGGTGAGATAGTATCAAGATAAGTATAGAAAGAATCAGAGTGAGGTAAGTATAGAAGGATTCAGAATAAGGTAAGGAGGTAAGGGTTTATCCATTTCTATCTAGGTTTCATCCTACAGTCAACATTTCCTCTGATACCACTTTTGTCACACCCGGGCTTTAAGGAACAAAGCCGGGTGCATCTCATACATGCGCCAAGAAGACAACATATATAATAACAGAGTGTATAGAGATAAATGTCACAATAAAATCAGAGTACTTATTACATAGTGGAAGTCTTACAAAAATAAAATTATGAATATCACAGGAACTAAAATTTATCCTTGGCGCCAGAAAGCTGACTAGGAGACGCCACCTAGATCAAGTCGAAAGCCTTAGTGTTAGGCGGCTCCTCTTCGACCACCTGTTCTTCTCCTGTGGGGGGTGTGAGACAGCAAGAGTGAGCTCACATACGATCATAGCTCAACAAGTCGTGGGAAATAACGTGGCATGAACTCACCAAAGGTGGGAGTTCATGAAGTGTAAGGTTGATCAATGAAATAAAGGTTGAAGCTAAGCATTACTTTTATAAGTTGGTCAAAATTATATTAGCAGTTACTAAGTGTAAGTAAATACCAAACCATAGAAATAATAAGTAAAAGTAATAATAAAATAATCCCAAATGCAATGATATGACAAATTAAGTTTAAGTTCCATAAATTAATCATGTGAGTGTCCGAGCCGCTCATGACCGTGAGCACGGCTAGTATACTAGTTTTACACGCTGCAGAGGTTGCACATCTTTACCCACAAGTCGTGTTACCCATTTGCCACGGAGTTGATCAGACCCCATACACCTCTACCAAGGAAGCCAGGCAGGGTACCACTACGAGGCCTTTACAAAGTTCCACTAGCTTCAGACTACCCGCTACAGTTTATAGGAAGCTCCAGTGCAGGAATCCCTCGCCTGACCGCCATCGCAGCAAAATCAACCCAAGGACCTCTCTACACTGACCACTCCCCTACTGCCCGTGCCCCTTTCGGGTAAGGTAGTCATCCACTAGCTTTCCTAGTTAATCAGCCAAGGGCGTCCCATTAAACCCTTGTGGTAGCACTGTTTTCCCGGGTGGTTCTCCATGTTCCCATTAACATAATGATCTTATCATGACATAAAATAATGAACAGATAACAAAAAGTGTAATCATGAGTCATAAATATCTCTATACCCAAATCCACATAAAGCAATAGCATGTACTACCCAAAACTTTAGTAGTAAAACCAGTGGTGAGATAAGGTATAAAGATAGTTAAATCTAGGCATAACCTATTGGGTCCCAGCAAAATTAACCTATGCAGATCATTATGATTAATAAGAACATGAATGGGTAAAAGAAGTGATCAAGGGCACAACTTGCCTTCCACGAGCTCCTGCTCAGCAATCTCTACCAGCTGAACCCCAGGATCCTCTGTAGCTTGCTCGTCTACTCGCATCAACACAATACATACATAGTATAGCAAAAATTAACATTACACTAAACATGTAAATAAAATACACAGTAATAATCTAGACATTAAAATGAGATCATAGGAACCGGAATCATTAAATTCGGAGTTATAGATTTTAAGTTATTAATTTTCCAAGGTTTTACGTATTTAATACCAGATTAAGTACTAGATAAATTTTAATGTGTCTTTCATGGCAAAACAGAGGCATTAATGGTTAGACAATAATATTACAAAAAATTAGGAACTGTAATCATTAATTTTGGAGTTTATATAAAGTTTCTACAAATTAAACAAGTTCTAACATTTATTTATGCATTAAAAATTAATTTCTGATTTTGAATACTCTCTGGATTGGGCCTCAAATTCAGAGAAGTGCAGGGGGCAAAACTGAAGTTTCCCAAGACACAGACCTACATCCTTACGGATGGCGGGTTAATTCATAAGAAGTCAAAGGGCTCTTTAGCATTTATTCCCGGCCGAAGGGGTATCAGCCAACCAGAGCCGCACGATTTAATATCTACCGTCCAGATTAGATCCTCTTTATTACGAGATAGCACGCGCTTACAGACGAACGACGACCGTTGACTCCGAGATTCGATGGTTCCGATCTAATCCGGACGAACCGTTAACATGAATCTAATCCCGCGCATCCAAGTTGAGACTAACGGCTGAGATTCTATGCGCAAAGGGGTATTATTGCAAGTAATCTGGATCATCCATCAAAGATCCAACGGCGCATATCCCACTATCCCACGATCTAATCGTGACCATTGAAAAATAATCTAACAGCACGAGCAGCTTCTCCTCCCCCAAGCTGAGGCACGACGGCGCACCATCCCGCGGTGATGCTTCCACTGGAGTTGCCAATCCGGCCATCCTGTTCACCATTCTCTAATTCAGTTCGCTCCCGACAACTGATAATGTTATGGATTCATTTCCCTTAACAATATCTGCCATCGTCGAGCGTAGGGCTCGGTCCACATAACTTTAAATACACGGCGGGAAGATTGCTCCGGTGAGCGATTGCAGGCGCCCTAAGCTACAATCCGACTCTAACCTCAGTGCACCAGATAACCACGATAATGAGAAATCCGGGGAGAGAGTCGTACCGGTTGAATAGCCGAGAAGGTGCTCGGCCACGTTCGTGGCGGATCCACCACACTATCGCCGGGGGATTGAGCAGAAATCGGTCGACAGTGCGAGTGGCCACCCACACCCATATGATCCCCGGCCACCGGTAAACCCCCCCCCCACGATCACCAATTGAAGCCCGAGCGGTGGAGGTCGTGGCGAAGGACAAGGCGGCAGTGAGGTCGTCTCAACTCTCTCTATCTCCTCCGGTTCTACGGCAATGGTGGTTGGGTTTGAGAGCTAGAAGGGGAAAACGGCCCTAGGTTTGCTGCTTTATAGCCTAAGGAGGTCGGTCACACGGTGCCGGCAACGACCCCCCGGAATCTACACCGGTGATCCGAGTTCCGCAGAGCAGAGCGCCATGGGGAAAGGGACGGTCTAGCAAGGCGGGGCCACCATTCGGCGACAGCAAGTGAGTGTGGATGG
>JAOPSE010000043.1:17583703-17714903 GCA_029449295.1 Zea luxurians | reverse complement strand
ATCGCCGGAGGGACGCAACTCTGTGGGAGTTGGTACCTTTCAGCCATCGCTCGGCTTCAAGGATTTTCATCATGCAGCCCGGCTGCACCCCTCCACCGGCGATCGCCCAAGAGGGCGACCTCCGGCTTGATGGTGGGGGAAAGCGAGCCGGGCTGCGGTATCCGCCCCTTCCTCAGCCTCAAGGATTTTCATCACCAGGGCTGAGGAGGGGCGTGTACCGAGTTGGGGTCGGCCTCTGCGCGGGCGGTGGCCCGCTCCTTCCCTCAGTGATCGGGGGGAAGGGCGGGAGTCGCCCGTGGCGCTAACAGCTGCACCGTGCCCGGCTCTCTGAGCCGAGCAGTTTCGGAATCGCTCCCGGTGCCGCCTCCCGCCACGGCAGCTGGAAGAGGTTCTTCCGCCGGCGCGACAGCCCAGGTTGGCCATGGGCCGACCTCCAACTCTACGGCCTTCTGCCCGTCCTTGCCTCTCGAGTTTGGGCGAGGGCGGGGGCCTCCTAGCAGCAGTATCCGCCCTGAGGCCATCACTGCTGCTGTTCGGCTCCCCGGGGCAGAAGTCTTCATCGTCGTTGCCACTGTCGGGGCGGTCGGCGACATGCCGTTCGTCGGTCTTCTGTTGCCCCGCAGGCCTACCCCCATCGAGTGGGGTTGTTCGTACCTGCGGAGGGGGAACCAGAGTTCCATTTGTAATGGCACTTCGAGTGCCGGGTTTTTTGTTCATTTTCGGCTTTCGGGGCCTGAACATGTATGTAACTCCGGCACAGAGCCGTGTTTTTTCCTCATTTCTGAGCAATAAGACTTGCCTGTCGATTGTCTGAATCGCTTCACCAAGCATGAGTCGCCCCGTGTCCAGGTGACGAGTGAGGTATCCATATCCCGGAGGCGTAGGAATCCCTCGGCTCGGTCGGACCTGTTGTCCGAGGCTCCTCTAGCTTAGTTAAAGAGACCCCTCGGCCGCTCTTCGACGAGCCGAGGCCAGGGGTAGCGATATCAGCACAAGCAGAGGCGTTGTTGGCTCGGAAATGGAACCTGGTCGGCCGGAGCCTAGCCGAGTTGTCTGTCGGCAGGATCGACGTCGGAGCTGATTAGCCGAGGCCTCGGACCGAGCTGGCGCCCTCGGAAGGTGGTCGGCCGAGGCCCCGGAGGTGGCCGGCCGAGCCGTCTGCTCGGGCCGGGTTCTCGGGGAAGTCTCTGGCAGAGAATGCTCGAGCGCGGTGACGACATCGTCCTTCGGAGTGGAGGCCCTCGGGCCGCGTCGCCGCCCGAGGCTAGGTCGGGCCTTGCTGAAGGTGCTGCTGATGCCGAGGGTGTCGTCGCCCTCTTCCAGTGTCAAGATCCGCGCCTGCAGGGTCAGATCGTCTTGTAGCGTGGGCCTTGTGCGGCCGTTGAGGCCAGAACACACACCCTTGTCGCGTTATAAAGCTGTGTCTCTTTTCCTCTTGTTTCGAGTATCTGGACTTTTTGTCGGTAGCAGGGATGTTAGTGCGAGCAAGAGTTGCTTCTCGCGGGAGGTGATGAGTGAGGTATCCGTATCCCGGAGGCGTGGGAGTCCCTCGGCTCGGTCGGCCTCGCCGCTTACGCGTACTTTTACCCATCCATGAGGCCCTGTCACCGACTCGGTCGAGAAGGCTCGAAGAACCTGCTTCAACAGAAGAGCTTCCGTACGTAAAGACTCATTCGATCCGCGGAGTCACTTTATCCGAGCGCGAGTTACTTATCGCAGAAGGTGATGAGTGAGGTATCCGTATCCCGGAGGCGTAGGAGTCCCTCGGCTCGGTCAGCCTTGACTGCTTACGTGTACCCCGTCGTTTCCAGGACCCACTTTCCGAAGTAGTCAAAAAGCACGAAAGATGTTCTGGTGAAAGAGGTTTTTTGTTCGAGGAAAATTTTGACGCAGAGGGGGTTAACCCCCTTTTAGCCCCCGAGGGAGGGTCGGGCTCTGCCGAGGCGAGGCCGACCCTTCCTTGTTGACTAAACTTTGCGCGGGTACGGGGTATATGAACAACTTGGAAACATCTTAAGGATAGAAGCGACGTAGCTGTTGGATGTTCCAAGCGTTGCCGTAGACCTCGCCTTGACTGTTGGCCAGCTTGTACGTTCCGGGCTTCAGAACTTTGGCGATGATGAACGGCCCCTCCCAGGGGGGCGTTAGCTTATGCCTCCCTCGGGCGTCTTGCCGCAGCCGAAGCACCAGATCGCCCACCTGGAGATCTCGGGGTCGGACCCCTCGGGCGTGGTAGCGTCGCAGGGACTGCTGATACCGCGCCGAGTGTAGTAAGGCCCTGTCCCGAGCCTCGTCTAGCTGGTCCAGCGAGTCTTCTCGGCTGGCTTGGTTGCTTTCTTCGTTGTAAGCCCTCGTCCTCGGGGAACCGTATTCCAGTTCCGTGGGCAGGATTGCCTCGGCCCCGTAGACCAGGAAGAACGGCGTGAAACCCGTGGCTCGGCTTGGAGTCGTCCTCAGGCTCCAAACCACCGAGGGGAGTTCCCTCATCCATCGCTTGCCGAATTTGTTGAGGTCGTTGTAGATCCGAGGCTTGAGCCCTTGTAGAATCATGCCATTGGCACGTTCTACTTGCCCGTTCGACATGGGGTGAGCTACGGCGGCCCAGTCCACCCGGATGTTGTGATCCTCGCAAAAATCCAAGAATTTTTTGCCGGTGAACTGGGTGCCATTGTCGGTGATGATGGAGTTCGGGACCCCGAAGCGATGGATGATGTTGGTGAAGAACGCCACCGCCTGCTCGGACCTGACGCTGTTTAGGGGTCGGACCTCGATCCACTTGGAGAATTTGTCGATGGCGACCAGCAGGTGCGTGTAGCCCCGGGCGCCTTCTGCAGTGGGCCGACGAGGTCCAGACCCCACACAGCGAAGGGCCAGGTGATGGGTATCGTCTGCAGAGCCTGAGCGGGCAGGTGGGTCTGCTTCGCATAGAATTGGCACCCTTCGCAGGCGCGGACAATTCTAGTGGCGTCAGCCACCGCCGTTGGCCAGTAGAAGCCTTGGCGGAAAGCATTCCCAACGAGGGTTCGAGGTGCTGCATGATGACCGCAAGCCCCCGAGTGTATTTCCTGCAGGAGGTCCTGACCCTCGGCGATGGTGATGCATCGCTGGAGGATGCCCGAGGGGCTGCGGTGGTAGAGCTCCTTCTCATCGCCCAGCAGGACGAACGATTTTGCTCGTCGCGCTACCCGCCGAGCCTCGGCTCGGTCGAGGGGCAGTTCTCCTCGGCGGAGATATTGCAGGTACGGGGTCTTCCAATCTTGATCTGGCACGACCCCGTTCTGCTCCCCCTCGACGTGCAGCGCTTCGCCCTCGGGCTCCGAGGGTTCCTCGGATTGAGCCGAGGACGGCTCGGGATGGGCCGAGGTTACCTCGGACGAGGCCGAGGGTGCTCGGGCTCGGGCGCGTCGCCTATCTTGACGGAGGGTTGGTGCAGATCCCGGGCGAAGACGTCCGGGGGAACCGTTGTCCGCCCCGAGGCTATCTTCGCCAGCTCGTCCGCAGTCTCGTTGTAGCGCCGGGCGATGTGGTTAAGTTCGAGCCCGTAGAACTTGTCCTCCAGGCGTCGAACCTCTTCACAGTAGGCCTCCATCTTCGGGTCGCGGCAGTGGGAGTTCTTCATGACTTGGTCGATGACGAGCTGCGAGTCGCCGCGCGCGTCGAGGCGTCGGACCCCTAGTTCGATGGCGATTCGCAACCCGTTGATCAGAGCCTCGTACTCAGCCACATTGTTGGACGCCGGGAAATGGAGGCGGAGCACATAGCGCAGGTGTTTTCCGAGGGGCGAGACGAAAAGCAGGCCCGCGCCAGCTCCCGTCTTCATCAGCGACCCGTCGAAAAACATGGTCCAGAGCTCTGGCTGGATCGGAGCCGTTGGCAACTGGGTATCGACCCATTCGGCTACGAAATCCGCCAGTACCTGGGACTTGATGGCCTTCCGAGGGGCGAACGAGATCACCTCGCCCATGATTTCCACCGCCCACTTCGCGATCCGTCCCGAGGCTTCTCGGCACTGGATGATCTCCCCCAGGGGGGAGGATGACACCACAGTCACCGGATGGGACTCGAAGTAATGTCGCAGCTTTCGCCTCGTCAGGATCACAGCGTATAGCAGCTTCTGGACTTGTGGGTAGCGGATCTTGGTCTCGGACAGCACTTCGCTGACGAAGTAAACTGGCCTCTGAACGGGCAAAGCATGCCCCTCTTCCTGCCTTTCGACTACGATTGCGGCGCTGACCACCTGAGTGGTTGCGGCGACGTAGACCAGGAGGGTTTCTCCATCCGCTGGGGGTACCAAGACGGGCGCCTTGGTGAGGAGCGCCTTCAGGTTCCCGAGGGCTTCCTCGGCCTCGGGAGTCCAAGTGAAGCACTCGGCCTTTCTTAAGAGGCGGTACAGGGGCAGGCCTCTTTCGCCGAGGCGCGAGATGAAACGGCTCAAGGCCGCGAGGCATCCCATGACCCTCTGTACGCCTTTTAAGTCTTTGATGGGCCCCATGTTTGTGATTGCTGCGATCTTCTCCGGGTTGGCTTCGATGCCCCGCTCGGAGACGATGAATCCCAAGAGCATGCCTCGGGGCTCCCGAAGACGCACTTCTCGGGATTGAGCTTGACGCCCTTCGCCTTGAGACACCGGAATGTCAGTTCGAGGTCGGAGAGAAGGTCGGAGGCTTTCCTCGTCTTGACTACGATGTCATCGACGTAGGCCTCGACCGTGCGACCAATGTGTTCGCCGAACACATGGTTCATGCACCGCTGGTACGTTGCACCCGCGTTCCTCAAACCGAACGGCATTGTGACATAACAGTACATGCCGAAGGGCGTGATGAAAGAAGTCGCGAGCTGGTCGGACTCTTTCATCTTGATTTGATGATACCCTGAGTAAGCATCGAGGAAGGACAGGGTTTCGCACCCTGCAGTGGAGTCCACGATTTGATCGATGCGAGGTAGAGGGTAGGGGACCTTCGGACATGCTTTGTTGAGACCAGTGTAGTCTACACACATCCGCCACTTCCCCCCTTTTTTCCTCACAAGCACAGGGTTGGCAAGCCATTCGGGATGGAATACCTCTTTAATAAACCCTGCTGCCATCAGCTTGTGGACCTCCTCGCCTATCACTCTGCGCCTTTCCTCGTCGAATCGGCGCAGAGGTTGTCTGACCGGTCGGGCCCCGGCCCGAATATCCAGCGAGTGCTCGGCGACTTCCCTCGGTATGCCGGGCATGTCCGAGGGACTCCACGCGAAAACGTCGGCGTTTGCGCGAAGAAAGTCGACGAGCACTGCTTCCTATTTGGGGTCGAGCCCGGAACCGATCCGGATCTGCCTGGAGGCGTCGCCACTGGGGTCGAGAGGGACGGCCTTAGCCGTCTCCGCTGGCTCGAAGTTGCCGGCATGCCGCTTCACGTCCGGCACCTCTCGGGAGAGGCTTTCCAGGTCGGCAATGAGGGCCTCGGACTCGGCGAGGGCCTCGGCGTACTCCACGCACTCCACATCGCATTCGAAGGCGTGTTTGTACGTGGGGCCGACAGTGATGACTCCGTTGGGTCCCGGCATCTTGAGCTTTAGGTAGGTGTAGTTGGGGATGGCCATGAACTTCGCGTAGCATGGCCTTCCCAACTGCGTGGTAGGTTCCTCGGAACCCAACCACCTCGAACGTCAAAGTCTCCCTTCGGAAGTTGGAGGGTGTTCCGAAGCAGACAGGGAGGTCGAGCTGTCCGAGGGGCTGGACGCGCTTCCCGGGAATGATCCCGTGGAAGGGCGCAGCGCCTGCTCGGACAGACGACAGGTCGACGCGCAGGAGCCTGAGGGTCTCGGCGTAGATGATGTTGAGGCAGCTGCCTCCATCCATCAGGACCTTGGTGAGCCTGACGTCGCCGATGACAGGATCGACGACGAGCGGGTACTTCCCCGGGCTCGGCACGTGGTCGGGGTGGTCGTCTCGGTCGAAGGTGATGGGCTTGTCGGACCAGTCTAGGTAGACTGGTGCCGCCACCTTCACCGAGCAGACCTCCCGACGCTCTTGCTTACGATGCCGAGCCGAGGCGTTTGCTGTATGCCCTCCGTAGATCATGAAGCAGTCGCGGACCTCTGGGAACTCTCCTGCTTGGCGATCCTCCCTTTTGTCGTCGTCGTGAGCCCTGCCACCCTCTGTGGGTGGCCCGGCCCGATGGAAGTGACGCCGAAGCATGACGCACTCTTCGAGAGTATGCTTGACGGGCCCCTGATGGTAGGGGCACGTCTCCTTGAGTGCCTTGTCGAAGAGGTTTGCACCTCCGGGGGGCTTCCGAGGGTTCTTGCGCTCGGCGGCGGCGACAAGATCTGCCTCGGGAACGTCGCGTTTCGCTTGCGACTTCCTCCTGCCTCTCTTCTTGGCGCCGCGCGGAGTGGACGCCTCGGGAGCATCTTCCGACGGGCGGCCCTGGGGCTGCTTGTCCTTTCGGAAGATGGCCTCTACCGCCTCCTGGCCGGAGGCGAACTTGGTGGCGATGTCCATCAGCTCGCTCGCCCTGGTGGGGGTCTTGCGACCCAGCTTGCTCACCAGGTCGCGGCAGGTGGTGCCGGCGAGGAACGCGCCGATGACATCGGAGTCGGTGATGTTAGGCAGCTCGGTGCGCTGCTTCGAGAACCGCCGGATGTAGTCCCGAAGAGACTCTCCCGGCAGTTGCCGACAGCTACGGAGGTCCCAGGAATTTCCGGGGCGCACGTACGTGCCCTGGAAGTTCCCGGCGAAAGCCTGGACCAAATCCTCCCAGTTGGAAATCTGCCCCGGGGGCAGGTGCTCCAACCAGGCACGAGCGGTGTCGGAGAGAAACAGGGGGAGGTTTCGGATGATGAGGTTGTCATCGTCCGTCCCACCCAGCTGACAGGCCAGGCGGTAGTCTGCAAGCCACAATTCCGGTCTCGTTTCCCCCGAGTACTTCGTGATAGTAGTCGGGGGTCGGAATCGGGGCGGAAATGGCGCCCGCCGAATGGCTCGGCTAAAGACCTGCGGACCGGGTGGTTCGGGCGAGGGACTTCGATCCTCCCCGCTGTCGTAACGTCCCCCACGCCTGGGGTGGTAGCCTCGGCGCACCCTTTCGTCGAGGCGTGCCCGACGGTCGCGATGAGGGTGCTCGACGCCGAGGTGGCCCGGGGCCGCAGGCGCGGTGGTGCGCGTGCGCCCGGTGAAGGCCGAGGCTCCCCGCGTGAGTCGGGAAGTCGCGGCACGAGGTTCCGAGGGGTATCCCTGCCTGCGGGAGGCAGAGCTCTCGGCCCGCCGGGCCGCAGCGCCTTCCAGGAGATGCTTGAGTTCTCCCTGGATTCGCCGACCCTCGGTGGTTGATGACTCCGGCATCGCGCGGAGGAGCATCGCTGCAGCGACCAGGTCCTGGCCAGTCCCGCCGGATGCGGGTGGCGGTTTGTCCCTGGCATCGTTGGCGATGCGGTGCTGGAGACCTTGGGGCAGGTGACGTATTCCTCCGGCCGGGGTTGGCTCGCCCATACCCGCCCGATGTTCTGGCGGATTGCCTCGAGCGCTCCTGCTCCTTCATCGAACCCGGCCTGCGCCCCGCGGACTTGCTCGAGCTGTGGGTCGTGACCCCCCGCCGGAACGGGGACCACAGCTAGCTCCCGCGGGATGTCGGCGCGAGGCGCTGGCCTAGGGGGATCACCATCCTCCGGCATGCCGAGACAGCCGCCTCCGGAGGGATCCCCTAGCTCGATGTGGAAACATTCGCGACTCGGGCCGCAGTCCTTGTCGCCAAGGCTGCGGCTGCCGTCGGAACAGTCGGAGAGGCAGTAGTCACATGCGGTCATAAAGTCCCGCATGGCACTAGGGTTGCCAGATCCGGAGAAATCCCAGCAGATGCTGGGGTCGTCATCTTCCTCGGACCCAGAGGGTCCGTAGGTCGAGACACCCGTCAATCGGTCCCAAGGCGACCGCACACGAAACCCCAGAGAGGTTGCACTCGCCTCAATGTGAGCGCCCGCCAAAGCGAGGTCGCCAGGCGGGCTGAGGCCGAGTCGAAATAACGAAAGATGGGGAGCAGTCGGTACCTTTTTGTCGACGAGGAGCGATGAAGTCGTGTCGGGGGCTGACCGCGCCGTCGTCTTGGGTACGAGGGCGACGTCCTGCAGGCCCTCCGTGAGCGTGTTGGTGTCGTCCACTTGCTCGGGGTCGACGTGTTGCGGGGGGGTGGCGCTCGCGTTTGCCTCGAACGCGAGGGCGACGCTTGGCGTGTCCCCCGCTGGGGCGCCGGGGATGTCGGTTTGCTCGACAGCCGTCGGAGCGCGGCCTCCCGCTCGGCCCCGGTTGCCCCGCCTCCTCCTCCTCCGATGGCAAGGGAGAGGATGGGGCGAGCTCGAACGTTGTCCTTCCCCAACGTGGGAAAGACGTCGTCGATTCCGCCGCCGGCGGGCGGACTGTCCGCCAGCGATGTCGCCGTCGCGCGGCGGTGGAAGGAGTATCATGTCGTAGTCGCCATCGAGGGACATGAACTCGAGGTTCCCGAAACGGAGCACCGTCCCGGGTTGAAGAGGTTGTTGGAGACTGCCCATCTGGAGCTTGACGGGAAATCGAACGTCAACACGCAGCGTGCCCCCTACCTGGCGCGCCAACTGTCGGCGTTCCGAGACCGGGGGGTCCTCGAGCCGACGAGTGAGAGTGCCGCGTGCCCCAGCCCAGATGGGTCGAGCGCGTGGAGCGAGCGCGAAGGGGGGAACAGAGAGAGAGAGTCGGTGGTCGGAGCCGGGTCGTGAGGGAGTCGGAGAAATTCCCGCGGCCTTCGTGTTCGTCCCACGCCCAGGTCGGGTGCGCTTGCAGTAGGGGGTTACAAGCGTCCGCACGAGGTGAGGGGAGAGAGCGGCCCTGAGAGAGAGTGCCTGCCCCTGCCCTTCGTCCTCGCGAGGCCAACCTTCTCTAAGAAGGCCCTGGCCCTTCCTTTTATAGTCGTAAGGAGAGGGTCCAGGTGTACAAGACGGGGGTGTAGCAAGGTGCTACGTGTCTAGCGAGGGAGAGCTAGCGCCCTATGTACATGCCCAGGTGGCAGCCGGAGAGATCGTGGCACCCTGTTGGTGTGGCGTCGTGGCTGTTGGAGGAGTAACGGAGCCGGACGGGGGGACAGCTGTCGAGGTGGCTGGGTCCTTGCTGACGTTCTCCTGCTTTCGTAAGGGAGCTGGGAGCCGCCGTCGTCATGATCTAGCGGGGCGCTATCATGGCCTATCTGGCATAGCTGGCCAGATGGGACGCCGGTCTTGTTCTCTGCGACCCAAGTCGGCTCAGGGCAGGGTGATGATGACGCTTTCTGTTGACGTGGCGGTCTCGTGTCCTAGGTCGGGCGTCGTGGAGGCTCCTCCGAGGCTGAGGCCGAGTCCGTCCTGCAAGACAGAGACAGAGTCCGAGCCCGGGGTCGGGCGAGGCGGAGGTTATTCGGCAGAGGCCGAAGCGGAGTCCGAGCCCTGGGTCGGGCGAGGCGGAGGTCGCCGTCTTCCGGGGCCTTAGCCCGAGTCCGAGCCCTGGGTCGGGCGGAGCGGAGTTCGCCGTCTTCCGAGGCCTTAGCCTGAGTCCGAGCCCTGGGTCGGGCGGAGCGGAGTTCGCCGTCTTCCGGGGCCTTAGCCCCCGAGTCCGAGCCCTGGGTCGGGCGGAGCGGAGTTCGCCGTCTTCCGGGGCCTTAGCCCGAGTCCGAGCCCTGGGTCGGGCGGAGCGGAGTTCGCCGTCTTCCGGGGCCTTGGCCCGAGTCCGAGCCCTGGGTCGGGCGGAGCGGAGTTCGCCGTCTTCCGGGGCCTTGGCCCGAGTCCGAGCCCTGGGTCGGGCGGAGTCTCCTATGGCACCACTGGCGGAGTCTGGTCGCCCGTCGGTCTTACCTTTTGCGTTAAACGCCCCGGTGACTCGGTCGGTTGGTGCAGTGATTTAGTCAGGGTTTCTCCTTATCGGAGGCGGGGCCTAGGGCGAGCCGGAGATGCGTCTGCCGTGAAAGAGGAGACCTCAGGCGAGACGGAGTCATCTTAGGGTCGGCTGCCCTCGCCCGAGGCTAGGCTCGGGCGTGGCGAGGTCAAGTCACTCGTATGGACTGATCCCTGACTTAATCAAAACCCATCAGGCCTTTGCAGCTTTATGCTGATGGGGGTTACCAGCTGAGAATTAGGCGTCTTGAGGGTACCCCTAATTATGGTCCCCGACAGCACTCAATCACGAAAGTACTTAGAAATGGCCCAAGGGCACATTTCCCTTTCAATCTCCTCCTTTTTGGTGATTTATGCCAACACAACAAAGAGCAACTAAAAGAAGTGCACTATCAATGCAAATGAGAACTCAAAAAGGTTTTGATTCAAATTTGGTATATATGGATCATACGTTGCCACCACTTGGTTTGTTTTTGCAAATCAACCTCAATTTCCTATCTCTAAGTCAAACACACTTGTAGAGACATAAAGAGAGTTGTTCCAATAGAAATTGATCACAGTATCAAAAACTCCCCCTATTTCCCATAATCAACCATTCTCCCCACAAGAGACCAACTTTTGACAAAAAGAGCCAACAAGAGAGTTTTGACAAACCAAAAGCTCTATTCTACTATCACTATACCACAACACCAAATTAGTGTCTCACGACCGTCGCTATAAATAGAGAATTAGCATCAAATTGTTAGTCGGTATACATGGCCACAGATGGTGAGTCGGCATATGTCTAAATTCCAACTGAGTGTTAGTCGTTATATTTATATGTGAATAGTGTCGCGTTGTCAGTCGGCAATTCATACCTATAGCATCGCGCTGTCAGTCGCCATAAAAAACATGTGCAATTTATCGAGCCTGTTGGAGCGCAAAGCCCAAAACCCTATCACCCTTCCCGAGCTGCCGCCCAAAACATCCAGCCGCTGCGCGCCGCCAACCGCCGTCACCAGGCGAGCGCCCTAGCCGGCCGGCCGCCAACCGCGCGCCGTCTCCTCCCAAGTCACGCGCCGTCGTCTCCTCCGATCCGCCAACCGTGGCGCAGTCCGCGTGTCCCGTTCCTAGCCGCGCGCGCAGTCCGCTGTGTCATGTTCCCAACCGCGCGCAGTCTGACGTCTCCTCCCCAGCCGCGCGCACCGTCCGCCGCCAACCACACGCAGTCCGCCGTCCCATCCCCAGCCCAGCCGCGTGCCAGCCGCGCGTGCAGTCCGCCGTCTTCTCCCCAGCTGTGCGCGCAGTCCGCCGTATTGCACATCATAGCCCACAGGTCTACAACAACCTACAGCTCCACCGCGGCGTGTTCTCCATCGATCAGAACCTCTATAGGGATGGCTCTACGCGCTGGATGGTCGACCAGCTGGCCAAGGTTCTCGTTAAGCTCAGCGAGGTCAACGTGCTCACCGGCGTGCAGGGGGAGATTCGAAAGGTACTTATGCAGCAGGTTTAACTAACCAGAACACCCGTACCTCCATTGTTGGCTCTCCTCTACTACATTTATTAATTTCCTCTTGCTATGATTTTGGTTTGGTCAACTTTAAATTTCAATTCATTCCCTTTTATATATATCATTTGAATGACCAAGCTCTTTGAGTGGTAATGAACAAACTGTTTTTTTCCCTCATCATTCCCAATCAGATGTCCAAGGTTACGAACTCTGACCATCTTCTCTTCTTTATATACTACTCCGTACATGAATACTCCATGGTATTTGACATGCACATAAACTCTGGCTGAGCAATGAGGACGAGAACATTAAAAAGAACACACATACATGTCAAACCAATCGAATGAGACTATGGTCAGCACAACAAAATCTGGAGACCCTGATAGAAATAATTAGGGTGTTGCCTAAAGAATGTTCAGAAGCACAAACATCAGATGGGCAATGTAAACATTTCAAGTTCGGTTCACACAGCGCAGTTTCGTATTCCAAACGTGAGCAAGGGCCTCTGTAAATAAAATGATCATTAACATAATTCTAGTTTATGGCGACCAAAAATCAACGGTAACTAACAATCATCTAGAAGCTGAATTCAAGAACGTTCAAATGGCATACAACAAAGTGGGGGCAAGATAAGTTCATGCCGGTTGAGCATTCCCAGGTAAATCCGAAATTTTCATGGTAAAATTCATTCAACTACAGCTAACAAGTCTGACTCACGGCAGAAGCAGTGCTTCTCATCATCGGTACCAAGGTCCACCTACAACACGATAGCTAAGTCAGCTAGGTTGATTGAATCAGAAAATGTAGGGCTCACGGCAAGGCCAAAAAATTTTGATAAGAAAAAATAAGCCAGTTACCTCATAAGCATTGATGTCTGAGAAGAAAACCTGCAAGTGCAAACTGGTTAGAGTATTCTACATTGTGAGCATTGTACTATGGTAAAAGTACATTCGACAAGCTATGCAAACTGTAAGAATTGACACAGTATTGTGATTTTTTCATCCATCCTTCAAAGTTTCTAATTCTCATTTGCTAGTGGTTCTGTACATTTATTATATTCTTATAATTTCATTGTTTGCTTCAGATTGGAAAGGATATGATCTTATATGCCATATTGAGAGATCATCCTGTGGCTAAGGGAACAATTATTTCAACTAATCCAAGCTCAGTGCTAGGAGGAGTTGCTCTAGGAAAGCAATATTGTGAGGTTGTTGTGAATGTTGTGCTGAAAAGGGATGCCCTTCTACCTCGCCCATATGGTTATTTGGAGGAGATGGGTGATGCTGATCGGATGTCGATCGCATGGCCATACAAGAGAGTAATAAGCTATCTCTTTGTTGTTTTTTCATATATGGTGATTGCATATTTTCTAACTAATGGTTTCTATGATTATATAGCTAAAGGTGAGCAAGACATCAAAATCAACCAGAGTGCTACAGGTATATATATGATTGACATCAAAAGCATCCTTACTTACTAGGTACTCTAATTGATTAGAATAATTCTTTTTTGGAGCTAGTCCAGATAACAAATTATCATCTTTTGGTTTTGTCTTGATAAGCATCCATATATATATATATATATACATATATATATATATATATATATATATATATATATGTATATATATATGGATTTAGCACCAGCTAAATACATCTCTTTTTCCTACTAGTTGGACAACATACATTTTAACGTAGATATTAACTAAATGAAAGCTTTTACAGCCTAGTGGTCACTAAATTTTGGTCGAGTGAGTTCAATTTTTCCCCTCTAGTATTAATGAATTTAATTGCAAGGGCAGGGTGGGGAAAAATGAGTTTTAATCAATGGAACATTAACAGACTAATTATGGAAGTGTCTACTGATCAACATAGCACGAACCCTAGCAAGGACACTTGAGTAGCTACTCTCTAAATTTTATGTAGCTCAATAAGCAGCAGCAAGGTGTTGTGATCATACAGTTCTGTTGCGTTCAACTATTGTATATTTAGCTTAATCATGGAGTAATGGTGGTATCTATTCTATAGTTTATTTTGGAATGGATTTCTAAGTAGTCTACTAATGATTTGGGTTTTAATTTTGTCAGGAGGGAGGTCCTAGAGGTAGTAAGTCACTTGTTTACTCCATGATGACAATAGCAAGCAGATCGCGGTGGTGTCTATGGATGCTACAACAAGAAAGATCAAAAGTTTTTGGATGGATGCAGCTAGATATTTTGTTTTGTATTTTCTCCAAAAGAGAAATTTGAAAGTGAACTTTAAATTGTGAAACCAACATGTGGTTGTACTAGCTAGTATCTCTGAGTTTCCACAAGCCAAACTTAGTGTTGTTGCTGCTTATTTTGATCTTTATTACAACAAAAGCAAACTTGTGAACTTTATGTATGAATGCAGTACAATTGTTATTGTCATGAATGAAAACATGAGCTATGTATGAATGCAGTACAATTGCTATGTATAAATGCAGTACAATTGTTATCTGATGTTGATGATAATTGGAAACTGCTAGTAATATATTTTTTTAGGCTCATATAGCCGTAGCGTTTGATTGTTAGTCGGTAAAAATACATATATTGCACCAGACAGTGTGTCGGTATAAGTTCTAACAGACTATCCGTCGGGATAAATATGTTAGTCGGTATATCTTTTTAACGTTCTAACCGTCCGTCGGTATAAACATGTCTGTCGCTATACGTTTATGCCGACGCCACTTACAGCGTCAGAAAGTGTTAGTCGGTATAACTCTATAGCGACTGATAGTACGTTGCTGTAACGGTTTATACCGACTGTAAGTAAGTCGTTATAGCTAGGTTGTGGTATAGTGTATTTTCAAAATTTCTCAAGTGGTAGCTGATCCATTTATTGCTTTGGCCTTATTTTCTCCCCCTTTGGCATCAAGCACCAAAATGGGATCAATCTTGGCCCTTTAACCCCATTGCCTTACCAAAAATCTTCAAATAAGAATGCAAAGGCAATAGGAGTACATGAGATGAACTTGGAATAAGTTACCCTCTCATCGGAGTGCAGTGGAAGTCTTTCATGGTCCAAGTCCACCTTTTCCCTTTCAAACCTCCTTTGAGACTAAATTAAGAAAAACTCAAACACATGGTTAGTCTCAAAGGGTCAAGTTGTAGCACATCTCCCAATATGTGCATCACTTGCAAATGGACTTGTGAGGTCCGGGGAGTACTAGTACAACTTGAGCACCACAAGTAAACAACAAAATGCATAAGGAACATGATCAAAGGCATAAACATATGTATGCTATAAATCAATCCAAGTTCCGCGAATCTAAGACATTTAGCTCACTACGCAGCCTACAAAAGGTCTTCTCATCTAAAGGCTTGGTAAAGATATCGGCTAGCTGGTCTCGGTGCTAATATAGAACACTTCGATATCTCCCTTTTGCTGGTGGTCTCTCAAAAAGTGATGCCGGATGTCAATGTGCTTTGTGCGGCTGTGCTCAACAGGATTGTCCGCTATGCGGATAGCACTCTCATTGTCACATAGGAGTGGGACTTTGCTCAGATTGTAGCCAAAGTCCCGGAGGGTTTGCCTCATCCAAAGTAGTTGCGCGCAACACTGTCCTGCGGCAACATACTCGACCTCAGCGGTGGATAGGGCAACGGAAGTTTGTTTCTTAGAATTCCATGACACCAGGGACCTTCCTAAGAATTGGCACGTCCTCGATGTACTCTTCCTATCGACCTTACATCCAGCATAGTCGGAGTCTGAATATCCAATCAAGTCAAAGTTAGACCCCTTTAGATACCAGATCCCAAAGCAAGGCATAGCGACTAAATATCTAAGAATTCGCTTCACAGCCACTAAGTGACACTCCCTTGGATCGGATTGAAATCTAGCACACATGCATACGCTAAGCATAATATCCGGTCTACTAGCACATAAATAAAGTAAAGACCCTATCATGGACCGGTATGCTTTTTGATCAACGGACTTACCTCCTTTGTTGAGGTCGGTGTGTCCGTCAGTTCCCATCAGCGTCTTTGCGGGCTTGGCGTCCTTCATCCCAAACCGCTTTAGCAAGTCTTGCGTGTACTTCATTTGGGAGATGAAGGTGCCGTCCTTGAGTTGCTTCACTTGGAACCCAAGGAAGTAGTTCAACTCGCCCATCATCGACATCTCGAATTTCTGCGTCATCACCCTGCTAAACTCTTCACAAGACTTTTGGTTAGTAGAACCAAATATTATGTCATCGACATAAATTTGGCACACAAAAAGATCACCATCGCAAGTCTTAGTGAATAAAGTTGGATCGGCTTTCCCAACCTTGAAAGCATTAGCAATTAAAAAGTCTCTAAGGCATTCATACCATGCTCTTGGGGCTTGCTTAAGTCCATAGAGCGCCTTAGAGAGCTTACACACGTGGTCGGGGTACCGTTCGTCCTCGAAGCCAGGGGGTTGCTCCACGTACACCTCCTCCTTGATTGGCCCGTTGAGGAAAGCGCTCTTCACATCCATTTGGAACAACCTAAAAGAATGGTGAGTGACATATGTTAGCAAAATACGAATTGATTCTAGCCTAGCCACAGGAGCGAAAGTCTCCTCAAAGTCCAAACCTGCGACTTGGGCATAACCTTTTGCCACAAGTCGAGCCTTGTTCCTCGTCACCACCCCGTGCTCGTCCTGTTTGTTGCGGAACACCCACTTAGTTCCCACAACGTTTTGCTTGGGACGAGGCACCAGTGTCCAAACTTCATTCCTCTTGAAATTATTGAGCTCTTCCTGCATGGCCAACACCCAGTCCGGATCTAGCAAGGCCTCTTCTACCCTGAAAGGCTCAATAGAAGAGACAAAAGAGTAATGCTCACAAAAATTCACCAATCTAGAGCGAGTAGTTACTCCCTTGCTAATATCATCCAAAATTTGGTCGACGAGATGATTCCTTTGAATCGTTGCTCGAACTTGGGTTGGAGGTGCCTGAGGTGCTTCTTCCTCTTCAACTTGGACATCCTGTGCTCCCCCTTGATCACGCGCCTCCACTTGAGGTACCTGTTCGTCATCTTGGGTTGGGGGATTCACCATCGTTGAGGAAGAAGGTTGATCTTGCTCTTTTTGTTCCTGAGGCCTCACATCTCCAATCGCCATGGTGCGTATCGCGGCCGTTGGAACGTCTTCTTCATCTACATCATCAAGATCAACAACTTGCTCTCTTGGAGAGCCATTAGTCTCATCAAATACAACGTCGCTAGAGACTTCAACCAAACCCGATGATTTGTTGAAGACTCTATACGCCTTTGTATTTGAGTCATAACCTAACAAAAACCCTTCTACAGCTCTGGGAGCAAATTTGGAATTCCTACCCTTCTTCACTAGAATGTAGCATTTACTTCCAAAAACTCGGAAATACGAAACATTGGGTTTGTTACCGGTTAGAAGCTCATACGAAGTCTTCTTGAGAAGGCGATGAAGATACACCCGGTTGATGGTGTGACAAGCCGTGTTCACAGCTTCCGACCAAAAGCACTCGGGAGTCTTGAACTCTCCAAGCATCGTCCTCGCCATATCGATGAGCGTCCTGTTCTTCCTCTCTACCACACCATTTTGCTGTGGTGTGTAGGGAGCGGAGAACTCGTGCTTGATCCCTTCCTCCTCAAGATACTCCTCCACTTGAAGGTTCTTGAACTCGGACCCGTTGTGGCTCCTTATCTTTTTCACCTTGAGCTCAAACTCATTTTGAGCTCTCCTTAGGAAGCGCTTGAGGGTCCCTTGGGTTTTAGATTTATCCTGCAAAAAGAATACCCAAGTGAAGCGAGAAAAATCATCAACTATAACAAGACCATACTTCCTCCTATACTTAGATAGGCGACGGGTCCGAAGAGGTCCATATGAAGCATCTCCAAAGGTCTTGATGTGGTCATCACATTTTTGGTGTGATGAGAGCTTCCCACCTGTTTGCCTGCTTGACAAGCTGCACAAGGTCTATCTTTTTCGAAATGCACATTAGTTAGACCTATCACGTGTTCTCCCTTTAGAAGCTTGTGAAGGTTCTTCATCCCCACATGTGCTAAACGGCGATGCCACAGCCAGCCCATGCAAGTCTTAGCAATTAAGCATGCATCTAGACCGGCCTCCTCTTTTGCAAAATCAACTAAATAAAGTTTGCCGTCTAGTACACCCTTAAAAGCTAGTGAACCATCACACCTTCTAAAGACAGACACATCTACATTTGTGAATAAACAATTATATCCCATTTTACAAAGTTGACTAACGGATAACAGATTATCCAAGCGACTCAACTAAAAACACATTAGAAATAGAGTGCTCGGATGAAATAGCAATCTTCCCTAACCCTTTTACCTTGCCTTGGTTCCCATCACCGAATATGATTGGATCTTGGGAATCCTTGTTCTTGACGTAGGAGGTGAACATCTTCTTCTCCCCGTCATGTGGTTTGTGCATCCGCTGTCGATAATCCAGCTTGAACCCCCGGATGCATAAACCTGCAAGACAAATTTAGGCTTGGATCTTAGGTACCCAACTTGTTGGGTCCTACAAGGTTAGTCACAATGGTTTTAGGGACCCAAATGCAAGTTTTATCTCCCTTGCATCTTGCCCCTAATTTCCTAGCAATTACCTTCTTATCCTTTCTACAAATGGTAAATGAAGCATTGCAAGCATGATATATTGTTGAAGGTTCATTAATTTTCCTAGGAACATTAACAACATTTCTCCTAGGCATATGATGAACAATATTTCTCCTAGACATATCTCTACCATGCATATAGGAAGAACTAGAAGCAAACATGGCATGAGAATCAAAAGCATCATAACTTCTATAGGCATTCCTAGAATGTCTCCTATCATGATACATGAAAGCATGGTTCTTTTTAGCACTACTAGCCATAGGGGCCTTCCCTTTCTCCTTGGCGGAGATGGGAGCCTTATGGCTTGTTAAGTTCTTGGCTTCCCTCTTGAAGCCAAGTCCATCCTTAATTGAGGGGTGTCTACAATCGTGTAGGCATCCCTTGCAAATTTTAACTTATCAAATTCACTCTTGCTAGTCTTAAGTTGGCATTAAGACTAGCTAGTTTATCATTTAAACTTTGCAATAGACACTAGGTGTTCACTACAAGCATCAACATTAAAATCTTTACACCTAGTGCAAATCACAACATGTTCTACACAAGAGTTAGATCTATTTGCTACTTCTAGTTTAGCATTTAAATCATTGTTAACATCTTTTAAACTAGAAATTGTCTCATGGCAAGTAGATAGTTCACAAGAAAGCATTTCATTCCTCTTGATTTCTAAAGCAAGGGATTTTTGAGCCTCTACAAACTTATCATGTTCTTCATATAAAAGATCCTCTTGCTTCTCTAATAATCTATTCTTATCATTCAAGGCATCAATTAATTCGTTAATCTTATTAACCTTGGTTCTATCTAGACTCTTGAATAAACAAGAATAATCTATTTCATCATCATCACTAGACTCATCCTCACTTGAAGAAGCATAAGTAGTATTGTCTCGAGTACATACCTTCTTCTCCTTCGCCATGAGGCATGTGTGACGCTCGTTGGGGAAGAGGGATGACTTGTTGAAGGCGGTGGCGGCGAGTCCTTCATTGTCGGAGTCGGATGACGAACAATCTGAGTCCCACTCCTTGCCAAGGTGTGCCTCGCCCTTAGCCTTCTTGTATGTCTTCTTCTTCTCCCTCTTGTTCCCTTGTTCCTGGTCACTATCATTATCGGGACAGTTAGCGATAAAATGACCAATCTTACCACATTTGAAGCATGAGCGCTTCCCCTTTGTCTTGGTCTTGCTTGGCTGCCCCTTGCGACCCTTTAGCGCCGTCTTGAAGCGCTTGATGATGAGGGCCATCTCTTCATCATTGAGCCCTGCCGCCTCAACTTGCGCCACCTTGCTAGGTAGCGCCATCCTTGCTCCTCGTTGCCTTGAGAGCAACGGGTTGAGGCTCATTGATTGGACCATTCAACGCGTCATCCACGTATCTTGCATCCTTGATCATCATTCGCCCGCTTACGAACTTCCCAAGAACTTCTTTGGGCGACATCTTGGTGTACCTAGGATTTTCACGAATATTGTTCACCAGATGTGGATCAAGTACAGTAAAGGACCTTAGCATTAGGCGAACGACGTCGTGGTCCGTCCATCGCGTGCTTCCGTAGCTCCTTATTTTGTTGACAAGGGTCTTGAGCCGGTTGTACATTTGGGTTGGCTCCTCGCCCCTTATCATCGCGAATCTTTCGAGTTCGCCTTCCACCAACTCCATTTTGGTGAGCATGGTGACGTTGTTTCCCTTCATGTGAGATCCTGAGGGTGTCCCAGATCTGCTTGGCATTGTCCCAAGCCGCTCACCTTATTATAACTCTTCCCTGCACAAAGATGCTAAAAGGACAGTAGTAGCTTGGGCATTTTTATGAATTTGTTCATTTATAAACATGGGACTATCCGAGCTATCAAATTTCATTCCACTCTCTACAATCTCCCATATGCTTGGATGGAGAGAGAACAAGTGACTACGCATTTTGTGACTCCAAATCCGTAGTCCTCCCCATCAAAGTGTGGAGGTTTGCCAAGAGGAATGGAAAGCAAATGTGTATTTGAGCTATGCGGAATACGCGAAATAATCAAAAGAGAAGTTTGAGTTAACCGTCTTTCTTTTGTCGTAGTCGTTGTCGTCGTTGTCCTTTTGGGAAGAAGTGGACTCGTCGCTGTCGTCGTAGCAGACGATCTCCTTGATGCGTCTTGTCTTCTTCTTCTTCCCATCTTTTCGTTTGTGGCCCGAGCCCGAGTCGGTAGGCTTGTCATCCTTCGGCTCGTTGACGAAGAACTCCTTCTCCTTATCATTGATCACAATTCCCCTTGCCCTTAGGATCCATCTCTTCGGGCGATTAGTCCCTTTGTGAAGAGAATGGCTCCGATACCAATTGAGAGCACCTAGAGGGGGGTGAATAGGTGATCCTGTAAAACTTAAAAACTTATAGCCCACAAAAACTTGATTAGGAGTTAGCACAGTAATGCCAAGTGACTGGAGAGGAGTCTTAACAAAACACAATAACCACAAGAGATCAACACATAGATGACACAGTGGTTTATCCCGTGGTTCGGCCAAGACCAACGCTTGCCTACTCCACGTTGTGGCGTCCCAACGGACGAGGGTTGCAATCAACCCATCTCAAGCGGTCCAAAGACCCACTTGAATACCACGGTGTTTTGCTTTGCTTTACTTTATCCCGCTTGCGAGGAATCTCCACAACTTGGAGTCTCCCGCCGCTTACAAAGATGTTCACAAAGAAGCGCGGAGTAAGAGAGGGATGAGCAACTCACACAAGACACAAAGATCACAGCAAATACGCACACACAAGACCCAGACTTGAGCTCAAGAGGACTATCACGAGTTTCTCACTAGAACAGAGCTCAAATCACTAAGAATGTCGAACATGTGCGCAAGAACGAAGTGTGAGTGATCAACTATGCTCAAAGAATGCTTGGATGTCTTCTCCATGCGCCAAGGGGTCCCTTTTATAGCCCCAAGGCAGCTAGGAGCCGTTGAGAGCATTGTGGGAAGGCAATTCTTGCCTTCTGTCGACTGGTGCATCAAACAGGCCGGTGCACCACCGGACACTGTCCGGTGCGGATTTGTTTCCTTATTTGTTGAAGCCCGACCGTTGCAGGTTCAGAGCCGTTGGCGCACCGGACACTGTCCGGTGCACACCGGACAGTCCGGTGCCCCCTTGTGACAGTTGGCTCAGCCACGCGTCACGCGTGGAATCCTTGGCCGACCGATTGCCCCGGCTGACCGTTGGTCTCACCGGACAGTCGGTGAATTATAGCCGTACCGCGTTGATGGCTTCCCGAGACCGAAGGACTTCGCCTGTGAATGGCTCACCGGACAGTCCGGTGCACCACCGGACAGTCTGATGATTTATACCGTACACCATCGTCGAAGTCCCGAGAGCAGCAAGTTCGCCAGAGCCAGCCTGGCGCACCGGACAGTCCGGTGCACCCAGACTGAGCAGACTTTGGCTGAACAAAGCCATCTCATTTCCAACTCGATTTTTCCTATTTCCAGCACTTAGACACAATACATTAGTCCATTAAACAATGTATTAAGTCTAGAAACATACCTTTTGACATGATTTGCACTTTGTCCACCACTTTGCATAGATTAACACAAAAGCACTTGTGTTGGCACTCAATCACCAAAATACTTAGAAATGGCCCAAGGGCACATTTCCCTTTCAGGTTCTCGGGTTGATTTTGTTGTGATGGCGGTCAGACGGGGGATTCTTGCAAGTGCTCTTCCCATAAACTGTAGCGGGTTTTCAAAGCTAGTGGAACTTTGTAAAGGCCTCGTAGTGTTGCACTGCCTCGCTTCTTAGGTAGAGGTGTATGGGAGTCGCGGTCCCTTGGCAGATGGGTAACATAACTTGTGGGTAATAGGTACAACCTCTGCAAAGTGTAAAACTGGTATACTAGCCGAGCTCATGGTCAAGAGCAGCTCAGGACTCTCGCATGATTAATTTATGTAACTTAAATTCAATTTTGTCATTTGCATGAGCATGGGATTATTATTAATTTTTTCTATTACTTTATTTAAGGTTTTGTATTTACTTACATCTAGTAATTGCTAATAAAATTTTGACCAACTAATTAAAAGCAATGCTCAACTTTAACCATTGTTATTGATTAGCCTTACACATCACATGAACCCCCACCTTTGGTGAGTTCATGTCCACTGGTTCCCCACAACTTGTTGAGCTATGATCATGTGTGAGCTCATCCTTGCTGTCTCACGCCTCCCAACAGGAGAAGAACAGGTGGTTCAGGAGGAGCCACAAGGCGAGGAGTTTGATCTGATCTAGGTGGCGTTTCCTAGTGACTTCTGCGCCAAGGATGATCCTTAGTTTGTTATATATTTATCTTTTATTTTGTAATAAGACTTCCGCTATGTAATAAATACTCTGATGTTATTGTGACATTTATATCTATACACTTTGTTATTATATATGTTGTCTTCTTGGCGCATGTATTAGATGCACCGGCTTTGTTCCTTAATTCCCGGGTGTGACACATACTTGAACAGATATTTGATGAATATGCTTTTGTTACACCAATTCTACATTGATGTGTGCTTGATATTTCTTTAGCAATGTCAAGTTATATGGAACAATCCATCTGTTATCTAGTTTGATGTTAGACTTCATGACAAATCTATTATTGTTCATCTTTTGTAGACCGCAAATCCATTTGTATCAACTACAGTTTCATTTTGAAATTTTTGGGGATAGTGTTTTGAACATTGACCCTTTTTGACGCAAGGTGAGCTCTGATTGTAAGATCCACATGGCCCGTGAACCATATGCTCCGCAATCAAAGCGTATCCTAAGGGATCAATGGCTGGATCTGGTATCTCAGCAGTGATAAAAGAGTCTATAATTAAGTAGTTGGTTGTGCAGTGTTGGTGGGAACCCTGAAAATAATATGTGCATGGGCAATCTACGTTTCTGGAACTCTACCATGTATAAAACTGCATAGGGCAAATAATAAGTTGAATCGAAAAAGGATAAAATTTTCGTAACTAAGGTGGCAGGTGCACTACAGTAACAATATATTAGTAGGGAAGGTACTACTGGAACCATGTATGACATAAAGCAAACAACATTTTTCCATTGTAATTCTAGAAATATCTATGAAAAACTTGTTGTGAATGTTTTATAAGCCCATTATTTATTCTCTTATAAAAAGAAGAGGGTGCATATCTTCAATTAATTGAAACAATAAACTTGTGGACAAGCAATATGAGCAATAATTTCACCAAAAAAAATATGTTCTTGTTTGTAAGTACTAATTGTGTGTAGCAACATATCTTCATTGTTGTAAAGAAATCTATGATAAGCCTGACGTGAATGTTCTATGAGCACATTATTTATTCTTTTATAAAAAGAAGAGGGTTTGTATGTTCAATCAATTTTAACAGTAAACTTGTGCACAAGCAATATAAGCAATAATTTCACCAAAAAATAAGGGTTTCTGTGTAAGCACTAATAGTATGAAGCAACATGTCTTTCTTGTTGTAAAAGGAACATGTGTATGTGATTATTTCCTGAAGGAATATTATGTGTGGTGGTTGTAATGGAACGAAAAAGGCCATTTCACTACAACTAACAAGCTATAGTAGAAATTATGCAATATCAATTTCAAGCAAAGGAAAATAAAATGCCAAAAGAACCAAGGAAGCAAAGGACAAAGATGTCAACAAATGTGTTTCGCAAAGCTAATCACAACAACTTGTAAAAGAGATGTGCGGATGAGCAGCATGGGCGGTATTAGACATACAGTTATGTCTTAATCCCAATTGAAAAAACACAAAGCTATAGGAATGAGCCTTTTAAAACATATTACAGAGATGAAACCAATGTTTATAGTACAACCAATAATCCAGTTGATGAGCAGTATGATCAATATTATACAAACAATCATGCTGAATTTGATAAACACAATGTTAAAGGAATTAGCCTAAACATAAGGTACAGAATCGAAGCCAGTACTCATAGTATGATCAATAACATACCATCCAAAATTTTAGAAATGGAATTGTTATTTGTAGGTAATGTTTGTGGACACGTATGTGAAAAAAGAAATAGAGGGATAAAAAACTTATTAATCATGAAAACATGGCAGAACGATATCCGCACCTGCTTTGCATGGACCAAATATATTACTAGATTTTATGTCTTGTAACAACTCCTCCAACTTCATATGGAATATTCTTACTGCAATATTGGGTGCATCTGAAGTTTTTTGGCTAGAGTGATAAAGACTTTCAACAATTTCAGGCCACTTTGCATTACATATGAAATGTTACGAAAAAATCTGGTGGCCCATGGACTCTACATATGGCTATGCTATCATGATAATTTTGAATCATATATCGTCTTCCACTGATATGTGAAGCTGGAAGTACAATTGTTTTTCCCATTTCATCACCATTTATGCAACCTCTGCTACAGCATCTGATATACCTTGCAAGTTTTCTATTCGCAATCTATCCTGATTATGCAAAATGTATGTAAGTCTATTCTCATCAATGCAGGCCCGAGCATCAACCTTAGCTTGGTTTGACAATGTCCCGTAGGACAGAATGGATTTGGCTGGCCAGATTTGTAATGAAATTGTTAGCAATAGTAGTCTTTCATGGTCATATGTGTTCTTGAATTTGTTTCCCTGGCCTCTAGACCACTATACAGAACACCAACTTGGAATCCACGTTCTCCATATGGGAATAGAAGTGGATATTGAAGGGCCATATATGCTGGATGCAATGATGAAATGCACCTCAATTCTAAATTCCTTGTCTCTATGATAATATCTCGTTTAAAGGTATCAAGTGAGAAATCACCAATAACAAGCATGGCTAAATCATCAGTTGTTGGCATATTGTACTGAACGGGATCTCCCTCTCTAGCTCCAACAATTCTGATGATAAATTCTTCGTTTCTGTGTTCATTAAGTCTTTCTCTAGCAAGTCTAAATTTTTAGCAAAGGGATTGTGCTCATCTAACATCTTTAGCAATTCATGAACAATTTCTGGTCATATAGGAGAAGCAAGAGCATCAGTACTGGATAACGATTGTATTCGATTGTTAACCTCATGTGTCATATCATACACGTAAAGCTGAAGAAACTTCGGAGGCTCATTAGTCATCGGTAGCAATGATCCTATTCGATGGTGGACCTGACCACATACCTTAAAAATGGGTGGACCGTGGTCATCATCCATTGATCTATCAACATGAGCACCCATGGATGTAAATGCAAACAAGCAGTTGTATTGCCGAATATTTTGCATGAAGACCTTAGATATCAAATCTCCATCAAATCATGCTAACGATAGTAATGGCTTAGGTCTAGGGCTATAAGGAGGAAGACGGCCTTTGCCATTTTTACAACAATTGTTGTAGACGATGTGAAAGGGAAATAGGGTTGACCTTTTCCACAATTAATTTTGGTGGTTTGAATGCCCAACACAAATATATGGACTAAGTAGTTTGCTCTAGAATACATGTTATACAGGTGCATAAAAGTTCAACACAAACCAATAAATATTCAAGTTAGGTATCAAATTCAAAGGAGCAAAAGAAACCAAGTGTGCTGTGGTCTGGCGCACCGGACTGTCCGGTGTGCCACTAGACAGTGTCCGGTGCACCAGGACTGTACAGAGTCCGAACAGCCGCTCTCGGGTTTCAGGCAGCGCACTCCGCTATAATTCACCGGACTGTCTGGTGCACCAGCGGAGCAACGGCTAACTCGCACAACGGTCGACTGCAAAAGAGCGCTGACAACGCTACAGTGGAGAACAATGCGCCGCAGAGTCAGAGCGCAGAGTCAGAGGCGCATCGGACAATGAACAGGAGATGTCCGGTGTTGCACCGGACTATCCAATGCCCCAAGAAGTCAACTGCGCCAACGGTCGACTGCTCCCGAACCCTAACGGTTGGGTGACGTGGCGGCGCACCGGACAGCCTACAATGTCTGTCCGGTGGCGCACCGGACTGTCCGGTGGCGCACCGGACTGTTCGGTGCGCCCATCGCCAGCAGCCTTCCCAACGGCCATTTGGTGGTTGAGGGCTATAAATACCCCCCAACCACCACCACACCAAGCACCCAAGCATTCTGAACATTGCATTCAATACAAGAGCAATAGACTTCACTCCAATACACAATCAAAGCGATCGATCCACTCAAAATCCCCAAATCAACTCTAGTGCATTAGGACTTGTGAGAGGATCTCTTGTGTTTCTTTATTGCTCTTGTTTGCTTGGCTTGGCCTTCTTTTTCTTTTCAATTCTTACTCTTAAGAGCTTTGTAAGCAAGGCAAGAGACATCAATAATGTGGTGGTCCTTGCGGGGTCTAAGTGACCCGTGAGAATAAGGAAGAAGGCTCACTCGGTCTAAGTGACCGTTTGATAGAGGGAATGGATTGAAAGAGACCCGGTCTTTGTGAACACCTCAATGGAGGACTAGTTTGTTTGGAACCGAACCTCGGTAAAACAAATCACCGTGTTCATCCGCTTGATTCTCATTTGACTTGAATTTAATTCTAACACTAACACCGGCTTGTAGTGTGTGCTTAAGTTTATAAATTTCAGGTTTCGCCTATTCAACCCCCCCCCCCCTCTATGCAACTTTCAATTGGTATCGGAACCCGGTGCTTCATTAGAGTCTAACAACTCGAAGTAATGTCGGGAGAATCACGCCAAGAGGGAGATCGTGACCAGCGATAAGCCCGCAAGCTCGGGGAGGGACTCGCTCAAGGGAGTCCGGCAATAAGCACAAGGAGGAATCCTCTTCCTCCATCAAGTCTCATCGGAGAGGCGACAAGAAGAAGATGATGATGAAAGTGGTCTACTACGAGACCGACTCTTCGTCGCCCTCCACATCCGGCTCCGACTTATCGCCCGTCGCTTCTAAGCGCCATGAACACAAGAAGTATAGTAAGATGCCCCTACGCTATCCTCACATTTCTAAACGTGCTCCATTACTTTCCATTCCCCTAGGCAAACCACCATATTTTGATGGTGAGAATTATTGTATGTGGAGTGATAAAATGAGGCATCATCTAACCTCACTCCACAAAAGTATTTGGGATATTGTTGAGTATGGAGCGCAGGTACCTAAGAAGGGGGACAAGGACTATGACTCGGACGAGGTCGACCAAATTAGGCACTTTAACTCCCAAGCCACAACTATACTTTTCACCTCCTTTTGTCGAGAGGAGTATAATAAGGTGCAAGGGTTAAAGACCGCCAAGGAAATTTGGGACGTCCTCAAAACGACACACAAAGGGGACGAGGTGACCAAGATCACCAAGCGTGAAATGATCGAGGGGGAGCTCGGTCGATTCGTCCTCAACCAAGGGGAAGAGCCACAAGCAATGTACAAACCGGCTCAAAACAATGATGAACCACGTGCGCAACCTCGGGAGCACCAAGTGGGATGACCATAAGATGGTCAAGGTTATTCTAAGATCCCTTGTTTTTCGCAATCCTACTCAAGTGCAATTAATTCGTGGGATCCTAGATGAAATTAATGTCTCCCGAGGAAGTAATCGGCAAGTTTGTGAGCTTTGAGCTAATGATCAAAGACTCTAAACACATCGTCAACTTGGAGCAAGGTGCCACCTCAACACCTGAGGTGCAACCCGTCGCATTCAAGGCGACGGAAGAAGAAAAGAGGGAGCCTACACCAAGTAGGCTTCCAATCGACGCCTCCAAGCTCGACAATGACGAAATGGCGCTCATCATCAAGAGCTTCCGCCAAATACCCAAGCAAAGTAGGGGAAGGACTACAAACCCCGCTCCAAGAGGGTGTCCTACAAATGTGGTAAGACCGGTCATTTTATCGCTAAATGTCCTATGTCTAGTGATAGTGACAGGGGCGACGACTAGAAGGGGAAGAAGAAGGAGAAGAAGAGGTACTACAAGAAGAAGGGCGATGATGCCCACGTGTGTCAGGAATGGGACTCCGACGAGAGCTCCACCGACTCTTCCTCCGACAACGACGCCGTCAACAAGGGGCTCCTCTTCCCCAACGTCGGCCACAAATGCTTCATGGCAAAAGACGGCAAAAAATAAGAAGGTACAATCTAGAGCTACCCCCAAGTATACAACATCTAGTGATGAGGGTAGCTCTAGTGAAGATGAAGATGATTTGCTTACTCCTTTGCCAACCTTAACATACAACAAAAGGAAAAATTAAATGAGCTAATAGGATCTATTCATGAGAAGGATGAACTCTTAGATAGCCAAGAGGAATTCCTTATCAAAGAAAACAAAAAACATGTTAAGGTAAAGAATGCTTATGCTCAAAAAGTAGAGAAATGTGAAAATTTGACTAAGGAGCTTAGCATTTGCCATGATTCAATTGTCAGTCTTAGAAATGAAAATGCTACTCTAATTGCTAAGATGGATAAATTGAATGATACAATTTCTAGCCTTAGAGATGAGAATGCTAGCTTAATTTCTAAGGTTAAAGATTTAAATGTTTGCAATGATTCCATTTCTTGTCTTAGAGATGAAAATGCCATGCTAAAATCTAAGATAGAAGAATTAAATGTTTGCAAACCCTCTACATCTACTGTCGAGCATGTTTCCATTTGCACTAGATGTAGAGATGTTAATGTAGAAGCTATGGATGATCACCTTGCCATGATTAAACAACAAAATGATCACATAGCTAAATTAACTGCAAAAATTAATGAGCATGAGATTGAAAATGAAAAATTTAAATTTGCTAGAAGCATGCTCTATAATGGGAGACGCCCTGGCATTAAGGATGGCATTGGTTTCCAACAGGGAAGCAATGTCAAGCTTAATGCCCCTAAAAGATTGTCTAATTTTGTTAAGGGTAAGGCTCCCATGGTTCAGGATAATAAGGGCTATATTTTATATCCTGCTAATTATCCTGAGCACAAAATTAGGAGGATTCATGCTAAAAAAACCTCATAATGTTTCTCACCATGCATATATGTATAAGAATGAGGCTTCTAGCTCTAGGCATTCTAATCATGTTTAAATGTCTAAAAGGAAAACTCCTGTTGCACTCAAATGATCACAACATTTCATTTAAAACTTTTGATGCATCATATGTTTTAACTAACAAATCAGGCAAAATAGTTGCCAAATATGTTGGGGGCAAACACAAGGGTTCAAAGACTTGTGTTTGGGTACCCAAGGTGTTTGTTTCTAACATCAAAGGACCCAAGACTGTTTGGGTACCTAAGAACAAGGCCTAAATTGTTTTATAGGTTTATGCATCCGGGGGCTCAAACTGGATAATTTATAGCGGATGCACAAACCACATGATAGGGGAGAAAAGAATGTTCTCCTTCTACGAGAAAAATGAAGATCCCCAAAGAGCTATCACATTCGGGGATGGGAATCAAGGTTTGGTCAAAGGTTTGGGAAAAATTGCTATATCACCTAACCATTCTATTTCCAATGTTTTTCTTGTAGATTCTTTAGATTACAATTTGCTTTCTATTTCTCAATTATGCAAAATGGGCTATAACTGTCTATTTACAGATGTAGGTGTTACTGTCTTTAGAAGAAGTGATGATTCAATAGCATTTCAAGGAGTGTTAGAGGGTCAGCTATATTTGGTTGATTTTAATGAGAACACAGCTGAACTCAACACTTGTTTAATTGCTAAGACTAATATGGGTTGGCTCTGGCATCGCCGACTAGCCCATGTTGGGATGAAGAATCTTTACAAACTTCTAAAGGGAGAAACACATTTTGGGACTAACAAATGTTCATTTTGAGAAAGACAGGGTTTGTAGCGCATGTCAAGCAGGGAAGCAACTTGGCGCTCATCATCCACACAAGAACATAATGACAATGGACAGGCAACTCGAGCTACTCCACATGGATTTATTCGGCCCGATAGCTTACATAAGCATCGGCGGGAGTAAGTACTATCTAGTAATTGTGGGTGATTATTCTCGCTTCACTTGGATATTCTTTTTGCAGGAAAAATCATAAACCCAATAGACTTTAAAGGGATTCTTGAGACGGGCTCAAAATGAGTTCGGATTGAGGATCAAAAAGATAAGAAGCGATAATGGGATGGAGTTCAAAAATTCTCAAATAGAAGGTTTTCTTAAGGATGAGGGCATCAAGCATGAGTTCTCTTCTCCCTACACACCTCAACAAAATGGTGTAGTGGAGAGGAATAATAGAACTCTACTGGACATGGCAAGGACCATGCTTGATGAATACAAGACACCAGACCGATTTTGGGCCGAGGCAATTAACACCGCCTTTTACTTCATCAATCGGTTATATCTTCACCAAATCCTCAAGAAGACATCTTGTTGTTGTAGTTCATATGGTCGCACATCACCTATCGCCATAGTTCTTATTGTGTCCGTCAAAACTTCTTCCTCATCTACATCATCAAGATCAACTTGCTCTCTTGGAGAGCCATTAGTCTCATAAAATACAACGTCGCTAGAGACTTCAACTAATCTTAATGATTTGTTGAAGACCCTATACGCCTTTGTATTTAAGTCGTATCCTAGCAAAAACCCTTCTACTGCCTTGGGAACAAATTTTGAATGTCTACCTTTCTTCACCAGAATGTAGCATTTGCTCCCAAATACACGGTAATAAGAAATATTGGGTTTGTTACCGGTAAGGAGTTCGTAGGAAGTCTTCTTGAGGAGGCGATGCAGATAGAGCCGGTTTATGGCATGGCAGGCTGTGTTCACAGCTTCCGACCAAAATCGCTCAGGCGTCTTGTACTCTCCAAGCATCGTTCTCGCCATGTCGATTAGCATCTTGTTCTTCCTCTCTACCACACCATTTTGTTGTGGTGTGTAGGGAGCAGAGAACTCGTGCTTGATGCCTTTCTCCTCAAGATACTCTTCAACTTGCAAGTTCTTGAACTAGGATCCATTGTCGCTCCTTATCTTCTTAACCTTTACCTCAAACTCATTTTGAGCTTTCCTTAAGAAGCGCTTTAGGGTCCCTTGGGTTTCTGATTTGTCCTGTAAAAAGAATACCCAAGTGAAGCGGGAAAAATCATCAACTATTACAAGACCATACTTACTTCCCCCGATGCTGAGATAGGCAACGGGACCGAATAGATCCATATGAAGAAGTTCCAATGGTCTTGACGTCGTCATCACATTTTTGCTATGATGAGTGCTTCCCACCAGTTTCCCTGCTTGGCATGCTGCATAAGGTCTGTCTTTCTCAAAACAGACATCGGTTAGTCCTAACACATGATCTCCCTTTAGAAGCTTATGAAGGTTCTTCATCCCAATATGTGCTAGACGGTGATGCCAAAGCCAGCCCATATTAGTCTTAGCTATTAAGCATGCATCTAGATCGACATTCTCTTTCGAAAAATCAACTAAATAGAGCTTGACGTCTAATACACCCTTAAAAGCTAATGAGCCATCACTTCTTCTAAAGACAGATACATCAATATTTGTGAATAAACAATTATAACACATGTTACATAATTGACTCATAGACAACAAATTATACCCGAGCGATTCAACTAAAAACACATTAGAGATAGAATGCTCGGATGTGATGGCTATGTTTCCTAATATTTTGACCTTGCCTTGGTTCCCATCTCCAAAGATGATCGTATCCTGGGAATCCTTGTTTTTGACGTAGGAGGTGAACATTTTCTTCTCCCCCGTCATGTGGTTCGTGCATCCGCTGTCGATAATCCAGCTTGAGCCCACGGATGCATAAACCTGCAAGGCAATTTAAGCTTGGGTTTTAGCTACCTAACTCTTGTTGGGTCCTACAAGGTTAGCCACAACAACTTTTGGAACCCAAATGCAAGTCTTGTCTCCCTTGCATTTGGATCCCAATTTTCTAGCTACTACTTTTGCATTTTTACATGAAAGTACAAAAGAAGCATTGCAAGCATGATAAATAGTAGTAGGACCATAGCAAGATTTCCTAGGCGCGTGAGACACAACATGATTACGCCTAGGCCTATTTCTATCATGTGCATAAGTAGAGCTTGATGCAAACATAGCATGTGAATCATTATAAATAGGTAAAGCAACATGATCATAACTCCTATTATGATGAGAAACTTTCTTAACATGAGCATAAAGATAGGCATGTTTCTTTTGATCATGTGAGGAAAGTGAGCTACCGGCCATAGGAGCCTTCCCTTTCCCCTTGAGGTCGGAAGTCCTTTGGCTTGTTAAGTTCTTGGTTTCCTTTCGAAAACCAAGTCCATCCTTAATTGAGGGGTGTCTACCAACGGTGTAGGCATCCCTAGCAAATTTTAATTTCTCATAATCATTTTTGCAAGTCTTAAGTTGATCATTAAGACTTGCAACATCATTATTTAACTTAGCAATAGTAGCAACATGTTCATCAAAATTAACATCTTTACATCTATTGCAAATAACTATGTGTTCAACACATGAACTAGTTGCATTTGCTTTTTCTAACTTAGTATTCAAATCATTATTTAACTCCATTAAGCTAACAATAGATTCATGACAGGAAGATAACTCAGACGATAGTATTTCATTTCTCTTAATTTCTAAAGCAAGAGATTTTTGAACACTAACAAACTTGTCATGTTCCTCATATAAAATATCCTCTTGCTTTTCTAGCAGTTTATCTTTTTCATTAAGAGCATCAATTAATTCATTAATTTTGTCTACTTTAGCTCTATCTAATCCCTTAAACAAATCAGTGTAATCTACCTCATCATCGGAAGATTCCTCATCGCTAGAAGAACAGTACTTAGGTGTATCTCGAATACATACCTTCTTCTCCTTAGCCATAAGACATGTATGGCGTTCGTTGGGGAAGAGTGAAGATTTGTTGAAGGCTGAGGCAGCTAGTCCTTCATCCTCAGAGTCAGAGGATGAGCAGTTGGAGTCCCCTGCCTTCCCAATGTGCGCCTCGCCCTTGGCCTTCCGGTAGTTCTTCTTCTTCTCTCTTTTCCCATGCTTCTCTTGTGTCTAGTCATTATCGTTATCGGTGCATTGAGCTATAAAATGACCAGTCTTACCGCATTTGAAGCAGGAGCATTTTCCCCTTGACTTGTTCTTGTTGGGGTACTTATTGCATCCTTTTAGCGCGGTCTTGAAGCGCTTAATGATAAGTGCCATCTCATCCTCATTGAGCCTGACAGCCTCCACTTGTGCTACCTTGCTTGGTAGCGTCCAAGGTTCTTATGGCGTCGCCTAGGCGACGCCTAGGCGTCCAGGCGGCTCTAGTTTCTAGGCGTCGGCCTTGCCGCGCCTTGGCTGCGTATGGCGTCGCCATGGGGCGCCTAGGCGTCGCCATGGCGTCCAGTTCCGCCACGGACATGGGAGTTTTTGAGGGCCGCTGCTTCTCGCACGTACAGACATGGTTTTAGCCTTATTGTTTTAGGGTTTGCAGCCGCGGAGCCGCCTCTCCTCCATCCTGAGCGCCGCCTCTACTGTCTGCTCCAGTGCGCCGCCACCTCTGCTGTCTGCTCCAGTGCGCCGCCGCTCCTCCATCTAGCGCCGCCTCTGCTCCAGTGCGCCGCGCGGCCTCTGCTCCAGTGCCATCGCGTCGCCTGCTCCAGTGCCGCCGCGTCGCCTGCTCTAGTGCGCTGCGCCGCCTACTCCATCTAGCGCCGCCTCTCCTCCAGTGCTTTCCTCAGGTCTTCCTCTTCCTCTGCTCTTCCTCTTCCTCTGCTATTCCTCAATTCATCTGTTGAGTGCTGCTGCTCGCCTGCTCTCCCTCTGTCCCTCATCTCCTATTTTGTATGCAGCAAGCCAGCAAACCAATGTATTGTGGGTTTAATTTGATATACATGTCTGCTGCTGCTATTTTATGTCTTGCTGTTTTAATATGTCAATATTCATAGGTTAATGTAGCTTGCAGCTTGAAAGAAAAGAAGAGGGGTTGGATCTTCGATAAGAGAGATGGATCATGGATGCTACAAGAACAACAAAGAGAAGTGCAGAGTACATACCAAAGCATGGACAACAAAAAGGCTTGTATTGTATTCTCTAACCTTACCAATTTTTCTATTTCAAGTGTTAGATTGTTAGGATTTTTTGCATATCCTCGCCTAGGCGATCCTCATATGGCGTCGCCTCGCCGCACGCCTAACTCGCCTAGGCGTTTGGAAGGGGGTCGGTCGCCATGTCTCGCCTTAATGCCTTAATAACCTTGGTAGCGCCTCCCTGCTACTAGTTGCTCTGAGAGAAACGGGCTGCGGCTCGTAGATGGGTAGTGGACCGTTCAAGGCGTCATCCACATATCTTGCCTCCTTAACCATCATGCGCCCGCTTACGAATTTTCTGAGGATCTCCTCGGGCGTCATTTTGGTGTACCTGGGGTTTTTACGAATAAGATTCACAAGATGGGGGTCAATAACTATAAATGACTTGAGCATGAGTCAGACGACGTCATGATCCATCCATCTTGTGCTCCCGTAGCTTCGGATTTTGTTGACCAGGGTCTTGAGCCTGTTGTAGGTCTGTGTTGGCTCCTCTCCCCTGATCATTGCGAACCTCTCTAGCTCGCCTTCCACCATTCCATCTTGGTGATCATGGTGGCGTCATTACCCTCGTGAGATATTTTGAGGGTGTCCCAAATCTGTTTGGCATTGTCCAAGCCGATGACCTTGTTATATTCATCTCGGCATAGAGATGCTAGCAACACAGTAGTGTCTTGGGCATTTTTATGAATTTGCTCATTTATGAAAATGGGATTGTCAGTACTATCAAAATGCATTCCATTTTCAACAATCTCCCAGATACTAGGATGGAGGTAAAATAAATGACTATGCATTTTATGACTCCAGGAAGAATAGTCTTCTCCATCAAAGTGTGGGGGTTTCCCAAGTGGAATTGATAGCAAATGAGCATTTGAATTATAAGGGATGCGAGAATAATCAAAGGAGTAGTTTTGATTAAATGTCTTTCTTTTGGACGAGTCGTCGTTGTCGTCATCATCCCTCGATGAAGAAGAGGAGGCGTCGCTGTCATAGTATATGATCTTCTTGATGCACCTCTTTTTCTTCCTGTCCCTCTTCTTGTGACTCGAGCCTGAGTCAGTGGGCTTGTCGTCTCTTGGCTCATTGAAGAGGGACTCCTCCTTGTCGTTGACCACCATTCTCTTACCCTTATAGTCCCTTAGATAAAGAGTTCGGCTCCAATACCAATTGAGAGCACCTAGAGGGGGTGAATAGGTGATCCTGTGAAATCAAACACTAAATAGCCATAAGCTTGATTATAAAAGTGTTAGTGCGAGTTAATCAAGTTGCTATGAAGCGAGCTCTTGCGAACAAAACAATCACAGAGAAAAGCAGCTCAAGAGACACGGTGTTTTATCCCGTGGTTCAGCCAAGTATAACACTTGCCTACTTCCACGTTGTGGCGTCCCAATGGACGAGGGTTGCACTCAACCCCTTTCAAGTGATCCAATGATCAACTTGAATACCACGGTCTTTTTGTTTAGTGTTCTTCTCCCGTTTGCGAGGAATCTCCATAAGTTGGAGCCTCTCGCCCTTACAATATAGATCACAAAGAAGCACAAGAGTAAGGGAGGGAAAGCAACGCACACAAGACTCGAATCCGCAGCACAGACACGCACACAAGCCAATACTTGAGCTCGAAACACAGCACAGGGAGTTCACAACTCAAACGGAGCTCAAATCACTAACACAATGAATCAAATGCGTGGAGGCGGAGTCTGGGAGTCTTAGGATGCTTCGTTAATGCTTGGTGTACTGCTCCATGCGCCTAGGGGTACCTTTTATAGCCCCAAGGCAGCTAGGAGCCGTTGGAGATCAACTTGGAAGGCAAATCCTGCCTTCTATCGAGTGGTGCACCGGACAGTCCGGTGCACCACCGGACAGCTACTGTAGCAGTCCGGTGCGCGATCTCTTTCCTTTTTTGGCGAAGCCGACCATTGGATCTGCAGATCTGTTGGCGCATCGGACACTGTCCGGTGCGACCATCCGACCATTGGCTTCGCCACATGTCGCCTGTTGATCGCGCAGGCGACCGATGGCCGCGGGCGGCTCTGACTCACCGGACAGTCCGGTGTGCCACCAGACAGTCCGGTGAATTTTAGCCGTGGTTTCTCCTTTTCCCGAGAGCGACGAGTTCATCGCCGATGTACTTGGGCGCGGGCGCTGAAGACTCACCGGACAGTCCGGTGCACCATCGGACAGTCTGGTGTTTTTTAGCCACGTCGCCCCACCGATTCTCGAGAGCGGCCAGTTCGCACGGAGCCAGCCTGGGGCACCGGACACTGTCCGGTGCACCACCAGACAGTCCGATGTGCCAGGCTGGTGCTGGTTTTGGCTGTCCTGAGCCATATCTTCTCCAATTCTTTTCTTATTTTCTTGGCACTATTTCTAGCACTTAGATAAACATGTTAGTAATAAAAAACAATTTACTAAGTCAAGAAACATACCTTGTTCTTTGATGTGCACTTATCACCTACTTAGAACATATGAGTTCAAAACAATGTGTTGGGCATCTAATCACCAAAATAATAATAGAAATGGCCCAAGGGCACATTTCCCTTTCAAATGAGCATCTCGACCTCGACACGGGAGGTAAATCCGTAGATCAAAAGGTATACCGGTCGATGATAGGATCTCTACTCTATTTATGTGCATCTCGACCTGATATTATGCTTTCCATATGCATGTGTGCAAGATTTCAGGCCGATCCTAAGGAAGTTTACCTTATGGCCATTAAGAGAATCATGAGATACTTAGTTTGCACTCCTAAGTTTGGGCTTTGGTACCCCAAGGAATCCACATTTGATTTAATAGGATATTTAGATGTCGATCAGGCAGGGTGTAAAATTGATAGGAAGAGCACATCAAGGACTTGTTAGTTTCTGGGGAGATCCCTGGTATCTTAGGCTTCAAAAAAACAAAATTTCGTAGCTCTTTCTACCGCCAAAGCCGAGTACATTGCCACAGGCCATTGTTGTGCGCAATTACTTTGGATGAGGCAAACCCTCAGGGACTATGGCTACAAATTGAGCAAAGTCTCTCTCCTATGTGACAAGGAGAGTGCAATCCGCATGGCGGATAATCCCGTTGAACACAGCCACACTAAGCACATAGACATTTGGTATCACTTTCTGAGAGATCACCAACAAAGGGGATATCAAAATAGCTTATGTTAACACCAAAGATCAATTAGACGATATTTTTACCAAGCCACTAGATGAGAAAACCTTTAGCAAACTTAGGAATGAGCTAAATATACTTGATTTTCGGAATTTTGATTGAAACATTGCACACATAGCTCATTTATATACCTTTGATCATATCTCTTTCTTTTGGTACAATTGCATATTTCATATTCTTCTTGTGCCAAAACTACGACTAATATGTTTTCAAGTGCATTTCTATACTAAGTCGTAGATTGAAAGGAAAATGGAGTATTCGGCAAAGACAACGCTTCCATTCCACTCTACTCCATCGATATTACTTACCCTTTGTCGATATTCCGTCATCTCTCCGATTGGTATACTCTTTCACTCATATTTCTTTTATTAATGGGGGAGAAAATATCAAAGGGCCCAAACATTCTCCGTTTTTGGCGATTAATACCAAAGGGGGAGAAAATATTAAGCCTAAAGCAAAACGACTGCACCACCACCATTTCAAAAATTTTCAAAATAAAGGATATTGGTTTTCACAAATGTTTGTTTTTCAAATGGTATCTATGCTTATGAACATAAGATTTCAAAATTGGTATCCATTTAAAACCCTCTTGAAAGCTAAGAGGAGAATTTCATTTAGGGGGAGCTTTTATTTAGTCAAAGGAAAGACATTAGAAACACGGGGAGAAATTTCAAATCTTGAAAATGCTTCTCACAATCTTATTCATATACCTTTGACTACTTGCAAAAACAAAACATGTGGTGCAAAAGTGGTCCAAAATGTCAAATAAAAGAAAGCAATCCATTCACTCTTATTCATATGTAATAAGACTTTCATATTGGTTTAAGTTCGAAGTAACCTATGCACTTACCATATGCAAACTAGTTCATTTCTGCACTTTATATATTTGCTTTGGTTTGTGTTGGCATCAATCACCAAAAAGGGGGAGATTAAAAGGGAAATAGGGTTAACCTTTTCCCACAATTAATTTTGGTGGTTGAATGTCCAACACAAATATATGGACTAACTAGTTTGCTCTAGAATACATGTTCTATAGGTGCATAAAAGTTCAACATAAACCAATAAATATTCAAGTTAGGGATCAAATTCAAAGGAGCAAAAGAAACCAAGTGTGTTGTGGTCTGGCGCATCGGACTGTCCGGTGTGCCACCGGAGTGTCCAGTGCACCAGGACCGTACAGAGTCCAAACAGCCGCTCTCGGGTTTCAGGCGGCGCACTCCGCTATAATTCACCGGACTGTCCGGTGTGCCACCGGACTATCCGGTGCACCAGCGGAGCAACGACTAACTCGCACAACGGTCGACTGCAAAAGAGCGATGACAGCGCTACAGTGAAGAACAGTGCGCGGCAGAGTCAAAGCGCAGAGTCAGAGGCGCACCGAACAATGAACAGGAGTTGTCCTGTGTGGCACCGGACTGTCCGGTGCCCCAAGAAGTCAACTGCGCCAAGGGTCGACTGCTCCCGAACCCTAACGGTTGGGTGATGTGGCGGCGCACCGGACAGCCTACAGTGCCTGTCCGGTGGCGCATCGGACTGTCCGATGCGCCCATCGTCAGCAGCCTTCCCCAACGGCCATTTGGTGGTTGAGGGCTATAAATATCCTCCAACCACCACCACACCAAGCACCCAAGCATTCTGAACATTGCATTCAATACAAGAGCAATAGACTTCACTTCAAGACACAATCAAAGCGATCGATCCACTCAAAGTCCCCAAATCAACTCTAGTGCATTAGGACTTGTGAGAGGATCTCTTGTGTTTCTTTGTTGCTCTTATGCTTGGCTTGACCTTCTTTTTCTTTTCAATTCTTACTCTCAAGAGCTTTGTAAGCAAGGCAAGAGACACCAATTGTGTGGTGGTCCTTGCAGGGTCTAAGTGACCCGTGAGATTAAGGAAGAAGGCTCACTCGGTCTAAGTGACCGTTTGAGAGAGGAAAAGGGTTGAAAGAGACCCGGTCTTTGTGACCACCTCAACGGGGACTAGGTTCTTTGGAACCGAACCTCGGTAAAACAAATCACCGTGTTCATCTACTTGATTCTCATTTGATTTGTTTTCACCCTCTCTCTCTCTCTCGGACTTGAATTTAATTCTAACGCTAACTCTGGCTTGTAGTGTGTGCTTAAGTTTATAAATTTCAGGTTTCGCCTATTCACCCCCCCCCCCCTCTAGGCAACTTTCACGATGGCACGGGATCCACCTCATGATCTTATTCTTTCGTTGTACCAGAAAAGAGCAGAGCAGTGACTACACTGGTATGATGGTGCTCCATAGTACGATCGAGAATGGTATGAAGCTGCATTTTGGCGCACAAATTAGGAAAGATAGCGAAGTATAAATAGAGAATAATGACATTTTTTTGATTTCCTACTTTTCATAAATTAGGAAAGATAGCAAAGTATACCTAATAATGTAATTGTTTAATGGATTAGATGTCCATACGACCGTGCCTTTGAGTGTTTTAACAAATTCTGGGTCAAAGTGACCACACTGCAATGTCGAAGCCTGTTGAGCAGATATGCCAGTACATAATACAATTTATTCCCTTTCTCATCACTAGATAGTCATGGAAACCCTATTTAAAAATTATCTGCTAATGATGCTACCTGCGGATAATAACCTTCGTTCATTCAATAAATGCCTACGTATACGACGAGCTTCGCCAGGAGGTATAGCTGATGGGGCACAGCATGCATTACTATGATCTATTATATTTAATGTGCCATGAGCATATCACAATCCGTATGGTGGAAGGGGAAAAAGTTTGTGGAAGAGTTCTAAGGCAATTACTCCTTTTTTTCTGCTATTTGCATTAATATGCTCCATTTTGGATACCACGTTGTAAATATGGTTGTAAAAATTTTATTGTAGCAGCATACGCTGCCTATGATATGATTTTGCAATTTACTAAGATTATGTAAATTAACTATATGGTTTAGACATATAATCAGATGTCCATATAGAAAATGCGGTAGATGAAACATAGGGTAGTCTTGTACACAAGATTCATGTGGAGTGGACATATTTCAAAAAAAACCAAAATAAAAAATCTAGAATGATATCTCTTATTTTTATAAGTGTTGTGTATAAATGTTTATGTACGCCATACAATATCGATTGCACGTATGGCAAATCAAAAATGTTTAGGATTAAAAAATGTGGTCTGGGCCAAATGAACACTACGTGTTCTGGACAGGTTTTAAGAAAAAAAGTGTGCCAACTAAAAAATACGTATTCTGGCGAATACGTGTTCTAGACAGATTTTCAAAGAAAATGTATGTGCCGACTAAAAAATGTGTTCTGGCCAACACGTGTTCTGGACAGATTTTTTTTAAAATGTGCCAATTATCTCTGCGTCGAAGTTCTAGAAAAGAACTTGCAGGAGAAAAAAATTGTGTGCTAGGTCAAATGAAACGCAAGTTATAGTCAGATTTTAGAATGAAGCAAAGAAATAGGAGATTAAATAGAACAACTAAAAGTAGAAAAAAACTAAAACCTAAACATTGGTGGATTTCAGGAGTAGAGACCGCCGGTCAATGAGCAACGCATCCTACGAATGGAGCTAAGAACCAGGGAATAGATATCGGCAAGCCAAAACCAGGGAAGACCCTAAACCCTAAACTTTGGGCAAAAAATTGAAGAACAGAAATGTGGTCTGTGAATGAGCTAAAATAAAACAAAGCAAGAAGTTTTCAGTTAGAGCATCTCCAACAATGCCTCAAACTAGTGCCTCAAATTGAAATATGGGGCTCTACACAGGAAAAACCACTCCAACAGTGCCTCATTTCATAAAATTTTGTCAAAAAACTATAGGGCACTCTCTCAAGTGCTTCAAATATACTACACCGTAGTGGGCTGCCCTATAATCTAGATTTGAGGCTTTACTGTTGGAGCGGGGTGTTTTGTTAGTGCCCTAAATTCTATAAAATATACTTATTTTTAAATTATAGGGCATTTTTATAGTTCACGTTGTTGGAGATGCTCTTACAAGACGTCGGATCTGCAATCTAGAACTAGAGAAATGTGAACTAGAGACCTACCGAGACGAAGCAGATGACGGGGAACAAAGGAAACCGTATCTCACCAAACAATTGGAGTCCAGATGGAAGCCAGTACTAGATGAAGCGTCTGTGCTGAAGCGGAGTAAACGAGGAAGCCCACATCAACAAGACCAAAGCGCTATAGAGAAGAGAAAGGGAAGGAAGCTCAGAAGAGAAGTGAGGCGCGGTGGAAGGAAGATTGTGCTGGAATTCTCTGGACGGACTGAACGGAGCACCTTTTCTCTCACTGTTTTTTAATCCAACGATGTTGTATCACTTGGGCCCATAGGGAACTTATAAAAAATCGGGCGGTCCATATTTTAGCGTATGACGTGGATAGCCTCATCGCACCCGTTTTGAACCGTCTTTGTAAATAAGGAAATTTTCTGCTTTCCCGCGCAAAAAGGCAGCTCTGCGCCCACCGCAGCTCAGCGAGTTCACATCGTACCTCTTGCTCGCACGAACGCAACACCCGGACGGCCTCTGCTCCCCAGTCGGCACACCATTGACGATAGATTCATACTCTGCTCAGAATCTGGCAGTGAAATCTTGGACGACGGGGACGCCATCAGTTGCAGCACAAGATGCACAAGTATGGTAAATCTCCGTACCTTCCTATCGTCCCAATTGTCTATCGCTCGGCCGTCCGCGGATAGGGGTAGAGCAAGGGCGGTGGCCCCTGCACGGCTGCACGTGACCCTAAACCCTAAAAATATTGAACAACCTAAGGCTGACTTCAGGAATGACATGTGTAAGATCCGCTACGCTAAATATAGTGGTTGTTGTGGTTTGTATCATCTCCAACACGCACTGTAAAGGATACACTAAAATAGCGAAGGGAAGTGTCGGCCGCTAGACTTGGAGGGTCTTCTATACTCCTATTCACCGCCTGTCAGCTTTATTTAAATACAAATTAGAGAGAGAAAATAATGTAGTTTATAAATTCTGTTACTACTGTATATATAGAGGACCGAATTTAGGGGACGTTGCGGGAGACTGAGAAGATATAAAGGACAAAAAATTTTAGAGTGTGCTGTAAAAGACAGAGAATATTTCTTTAGGGGTGGAATTTAGGGAACGCTGCTGGAGACAGTCTAAGAATTAGATACCGTTGAAGGTTGAAGCTGTTTTAGGAACGCTGCTGGAGACAGTCTAATATATATTTAGCAACTAGTTAAATTAGAGTTTAGGGATCGTTTTTTAGAGAACTAACGGAGATATGTTGTTATAGTATAGTAGAAAACTAGAAGCCTTTTATGTTTGGTGCAATCATCTAGAGACGGATGCTACCGATCGAGTAGAAGCGCGCTTGGCTGACCTAACATCATGTACTAGGATTTGCGTGCTGGTGGTCCATATCATTATCGTCCCGAATCCTGATACGGGCAGGTGGTGCTCGGTGGATGGCGGTACACGAGAGTGGGTCCTTTAGAAAAACTACATGAGGCGATATTTTAGTAGATTTTTGTGTCTCTACGTTAATGCTCTCTCCAGTAGAGCCAGTAAAACGCTCGTCTATCATAAATATAAAGAGAATATATTTGGTGCACATGAAAGATTGGTGCATATGGTGCACATATTAAATTATTACTACTCATTTTAGATTTAACATCTCTAGTTGTTTGGTATATTTTACTAAAGACGTCCTCTAACGTGGTGGTGTGTAGTGGTGGAAGATGTTATTTGTTAATTGAATGATCAACTAGAGACATTAGATCTAAAATGAGTAGTGATGATTTAATATGTACATCAGATATGTTCTCAAATATAAAAGATCGAACGGTTCTCTACTCACTTCATGGTTCTCTAAATTTAGAGGACGCCGTTGAATCCTGGACCGGTTTAGCAAAAACTAAAATATGTACGATATATTTAAGAGCATGACAAATACGTATGTACAAAAATTTAAAAATAAAAATGTCTATAATATAGATATTTACGTATAGAGAATGTTGTTGGAAAGAAAGGAGATATATAGGGTGAAACTTTTTATAGAAAATTGTAAAGTACAAATGTAGAGAATGATACAGAGGACATCGGTGGAGAAGGAAACCGCGGGACCGTGAGAGTACAGTACAGTATGGTCGGAGTAGTCGAGTAGCTTTTCGTTTGTGGACCCGTTTGGCTGGCTTGCTGACAGCAGGTTGGTAGAAGGAAACAGACTGCTTGACTGAATATTTCAGACCAACTCACCAACCCTACGCAAATAGTTGTCCGACGCGGTGATAAGTGCCAGGGAGGCCTGCATGGCTGCCAACAGCTGAAGAGTGGAAGGCGTCGACGACGATCTTTGTGTTGAAACGTCACGGCAGCGGTTCCTGATGCAGTATGCAGTGGGGATCGGCAGCAGAAGCGAACACGGGCTAACCGATCCAACAGATCCTGGGCCTTTGCTGTCATGGCCATAACTCGCCAGAATTATGCCAGTAAAGCCCAAATACCGGGCACGATAAGAGGGCCTGTTTGTTTGGGCTTTTTTCAGCTTCTAGCCACTAAAAGCTGTTGTACACTGTCAAACGTCCTAACTTTTCAGCCCGTTTCTATAAAAACCGCTTTAATAAAAATTGTCCAAAATAAACTTGAACACAGAATCGAGCGAGTTATCGTGATAGTAAAAATCCATAGCTTTCTAGATCCTAAACCCTTTAGACCACTTCATCTTCCTCCACACGTAATCTCCACGATACATAGATTTTCTAACAATCAGATTCTCAGAAAAGAGCTGATCAGAAAAAAGCTGAACCACTGTTCAGTCAGGCAATTCGTTGTAGAACCCGAAAGGACCCGTGCAGCTCCTAAACGTTAGGGGGGGGATGAAGGGTGGTGTCGGTCAGGCCTGGGCATTCGGGTTTTTTTGATACTTTGGTTCGGTTTTTTGAATTTTAAAAACTTCGGTTTTCTAGACATTAGAAATCGTTCGGTTTTCTTGAAAATGAAAAACCAAAAGGTTCAGTTTCGATTTTTTACTTTAGTTTTTTTTGTAAAAACCAAATACTAAACTTATACTCAATACAACACATACAATAAGTTTATATGATAAATTACACATAATTTTTAAAAGTAAAAATTATATAGGTACAAATATTTAGAGATACATCATACATCACACATAAATAAGTGAATAACAATTTAATTGCTTCACACATTTAGTTTACATAATCGAATAGTCAAATTTTATAATTGATAAAGTTTGGTAATTCGGTTTTTTTGGTATTTTGGTTCGGTATACGGTGAAAACCGATTACGATACCGAAAACCGAACTTTTAAGATAAAGAATCGAAACTGGACCGAACTATCGAAAAACTAAAATTTCGGTTTGGTTCGGTTCGGATTTCAATTTATGGTAAAAAAGTGTCCACCCCTAGTGTCGGTGGCTCGTTGGGATGGGAGCTGCTGGGCCTGGGCGCGCTCGGTGAGAACCCGAAAGCCATGATGACACTCTAATAATATCTAAATTCGAGAGTGGCCCGCATGAGTAGAGAAAAGCAGTCTTGATTGAGTTCATCGCCAGCTCTATCTAAAGACGGATGGGGTGATAGCCACGGAGCAAATCTAGTGTCATCATCGTGCACCAGTTGGTTTTATTTCGGTATCGGTTGGTGGCTTTGACTACTGATGGCTCACTGCCGCTCTGGGCCCGCATAGTATCTGGTGCCTTGGTGGTCGCTCAGCACGTGACGAGCGTGGCGGTTCCTTGCGCCTGGCTGGCAGGAAGGGCATCAATCCCATGCTCCTCCCAACTCCATCGGCACCGGCTGGCTTTACAGAGCCGTCTCTGCACCTGCTCATACACCATCTTCTAAATGGAGACAACAAGGAACGGGCAAACCCCGTCCGCATGTGACAGCGCTGCGTTATCACGTGACTTCCACCAGTACAGTATCATACTACTGCACTCCAGTTGCTAATGCGTGTCCGCATACGGGACTAGTGAGGGAGCAGCTGATGCGGTCACTTTTTTTCTGTTTCTGCTCACCAAACCGATCGGTGCCAAAATGGTCCTCCTGACCTACCAAATACGGAATACCATATACCAATATACCATAGCCTGGACTGGGTCAGATAGATTATAGATCAACCAGAAAGAAGGAAAAAAAAAACAAAACAGGCAGAGCCCACAACGTGGCCAGCCTCTCCGTCCATCCAAGCCTCCACAAGAAAAAAAATCACGGCGGCTGGGGAGGTTAGGGTCAGTCAGGTCGTACATGGCGCATTGGTGCCAATAATGTAAAAGCACCGAAAACAAAAAAAAAGGTTGGACAGCGGAGCACCCGGGTGATTTCGCAAGAAACAACCGACAGCTTTTCCCATGTACTGTGAGTCTCTCTGACTTGTATCCAGGCTTCAGATCTCCTTCCTTCATCCTTCCTTCCACATGGGGGGCGGATAAAGGTACTGCCGCCTGCCTGGATGAAGTTTCGCCTGGGGCGAACGGTTCTGGGTTCTGATCTAGTGATCTGTCATTTTTTTATAATCATGTGCGTGTTGGAATTAGGTCCACTAGTGCGTGGCCTAATTCGTGGCCTAATTCAATAAGCAAGCCAAGGTCATGCGTAGAGATGACACACGACTTTAGTCTCATATCATCCATCTAGATAGGAGAGGACTATTTTATAAGTGGGAGTGTTCTCTACTCTTCACATGAGATAAATAAAAGGCTATGGAGGCTGCCACACGCGCATGCGCTCGCTTGCGTTTCGCGTGACTTGTGACTTGTGACGATGCGCGATCGCGTCGTGACGTGTTATAAACTGCAGTTTAATTTTTTTTGCCTTTTGTTTATCTGGTTATCAAATATCACACCTAGACAGTCACGTCAACCAGGAGTAACGGGCAAGCACGTTACGTGCGAGATCTCCGGAAGGTTGCACGTAGAGATATTTTAGGGGGCGGTTCCTGTAATTTAGCAGATCGAATCAAGGGGTTGCGGCGGCCTGTCTATAAAGGGCAGACGTCCTTCAGTCGAAGGAAAGAGGCCAATAGCAACCGACTCGTCCTCTTCTTCTCGATTCTCTGTGATGTCGTCCCTTCGTCTAACGTGCAACAGATCAAGGGAGAGCGGTGTCTCCGAACCACCATCGGCGTTTTGACGACCTGCACGGGTGCCAACGAATCAGGTTTCTGGGAAGTGTTTCGCGCACGTCCGCTCGGGTTCCTCTATAAAACTCGTGGAAATCACTGTGAGTAAATCTGCAGTTTCAGTTTATTGTAATGACGGTCTTATGGTTATATCTATTGTCGATTCTTATTTTATGCGTTAATCTTGTTAAGTTAATTCAGATATGTTCTATTCTAATGTCGTGGGTTTTTCGATTTATACTGAATTATTAAATTATGCTGAATTATTAAATTAATATTAGACCATGTTAATTTTCTAACCGTGAGTGTGTGCTGGGTCGGGACGAGAGGGCCGATGCATCGTATTTTACCGAGCACCGACAAGGTAGGGTACACTGTATACTGCATGGCAGCAGAAGACAAAATGCCACCAACGCAACCAACCAACCACCATGGAGGCTGCTCTTCGCCCTGTGTTGTGGTCTCGTGGACAAGTACGGCGCTAGTTTGGAACAGTACGAGATAGCAGAGATACATCTCTTCTAACTGCAGTCTATTGAGCTAGTATATCAGACGGAGCGAGTACAAAGAACAACCAACAAACTCTGATTTCTCCTTGGGAAAAAGAAAAAAACAAAGGATCGAAGTGAACAACTAACACTCAACTATTATTAGACCAAAGCACACACTTACTTGACCAAGCAAAGACGCGTCCATCTCTATCTATACGTGCCTTATTAATTTCTATGCAGCCAGCCAGTGACTAGTAACGAAACCTATTCGCATCGCATGTGTGCACACCAAAAATCAGACGCAAACCTCCCGTTTCCGCTTCAGCGGAAGCAAGCTCTGCTTGGCCTTGGCCGGCTGCTCCTTCTTGTTGTTGAGCGCCGCTGCCTCCTCCTGCTCCTCGGCGCGGCGGCGGCAGCAGCCGAGGTGCGCCGCGAGGTCCTCCGCCTCCACCTTCACCACGTCCTTGCGCACCCCGATGTCGGTGACGTACCGGCCGGCGCAGTACACGCCGGCGGTGACGGCGGCCACGCCGAGCGGGCCGGCGGCGGCCAGGAGGCTGAGCGGGGTGGAGAGGAGCGCGGCCAGCGGCGCGCCGACGGCGGACGCGGCCTGCCCGCTCCTCCCGATCCCGTCGGCGCCGGCGGCGGGCAGCAGCGCCGTCCTGCAGTAGAGCGCGAAGTCCTCGCAGTTGTTCCCGAACACGTCGTAGTCGCCGAAGCAGCCGTGCCGGAGGAGGTGCATGGCGCGGCGCACGGCGGCGGCGCCCGCGTCGGCGCGCGCCGTGGTGCACGTGCCCCCGCGCAGCCTGGCCAGGAACGCCGCCGCGGCCGCGCCGTACTCGAACCGGTGCGCCGCGCCGCCGCGCAGGAAGCAGTCCAGGCAGGTCAGCACCACGCCGCTGTCGGGGAGCTGGAAGCCGCAGTCCGGGAGGGAGGCGGGGCACGCGGCGCCGTCGGGCCCCTGCTGCGAGAGGAGGAGGCTGCTGGACGCGGCGACCACGGCCGAGTCCAGGCCCGCGTTGCCCGCCTCCTTCTTACGCGTGAAGTGCACCACCTTGCTGCCGCCGACGTAGATCCCTGCATGATGATGGACATCGTTGCCGAATGAGAACACTATTCCGCATCCATATGCATGCCATTCTCTTCTCCCCCACACATGCCAGTGATGAAGGATCACCCCGTCTAGGAAGGACGTCCATAATGTGCGGGAGCGGGACAACACAATGTCGGTCCCCTACAGCAGCTGCGCAGAGTGACAGGAACAGAACAGGGTGTGGAAGCTTTACTTTACGCTTGCTTGCTTCCGGATGCAGATCATCAATGGCCGGTGAAGTGAGGAGATGCAAAGGAAAAGAGCCATGCATGCGTGGTAACTCTCTCTCAGTCTCAGCTGGACAAATGCATGGGAGCGCAAGGACACAAAGTCAAAAAGCATGTGTCTTTGTTGGTCACCGGATCTGACGACGACCACGACGGCGTAACTAAGACGGTGGTAACGATTCTTTCGAGCAGAGTGTTCCCTGCTGTACGGATGCGGCGGAAGTGCAGAGCCAAACCCAAACCAACCGCCGCGAAATCACCCGCGAACTCGCTCGCTTCCTTTTCCTTGTTGATGTTGGGCTTCAAGCCTTCAACGACCCACCCGGAAAATGAGAATGCCGCAATTCAGCCATTCAGGCGTCCCCCCGCTGCCGGATTGAGAAGACTGAAGACCAGATGAGGAAGAGGAGGAGGGCGGACGCGCCGTACCGTGGTGGGAGTAGGTGTAGCCGGCGCGCCAGGTGTAGATGTGGTCGCCGGGCTTCATGTCCGACAGCTCCACTCGCTGAGACAGCAGCCCCATCGTCGTCCTCTCCCCTCCCTCAGGCGCGCGGTCCGGTCAGGCCTGGGTCTCCCCGGCTTCTTCTTCTTCTTCTTCCAACAAGAGTGAGATCTTCAGCCTGCAGCCTCGCGCTACGCTGTCGCGTCACATCACATGGAGGCGGAGGGAGGGAGCCCGCCGTGACGCGACGCGACGCGACGCAACGCGAGTGGGAAGGTGGAGCGAGGATGTCGTAGTGGTCCGGTGAGTCGTCAAGCTGCATGCGGGTGGCGGGGTGGGCAGTGGAAGGAGCCGCTCTACCCGCCTTTGCTGATCTTGGTGGTTGGTATAGCGATGATCCAGATGTTAGTTTTTATCTTCTGGACCGAGGTCTCGGCATGTGGGTGCGTGGTGGATGTGCCTGCACTGCAGCAGTGCGGTGTGATCTGCCGTGCAGCGCTCGGGATTGTCGTCTGATATTCCAAGGTCATGTGTACACCATGCACTATGCCTCCTCTAGCTCTCGTATTTTAACTCAGCCGTTCCGGGAATCGTGTCTGAATGATCCTGGAAGCTGATGCTTACTACCCCGATACCCCACTGTGGCTCTCTCTCTCTATCTCCTCAGTCCTCGCCTTTGAAAAAATAACTACACCCCATTTTTTTTTATCATGTCTTATTTAAAAGTTAACTAGACCACGACAAATATTCAAAAACCAAGTAGTATATTATACAACTACACACCATTCTTTTTTTATTTAACATGTCTTATTCAAAAGTTAACTAGATCACGACAAATATTCGAAAACCAAGGTAGTATATTATACACTTAAAACTGTCTATGTAAACAGCGTAAGTAACTAGTTTCCTTTTGTTAATTCATCATTTTACTTATAGTTATTTTTTGATGAATATGTTTTTGTCCTCGAGTGAATTAACTTCCAAAGGTGTCTTAAGTCAGTATTTTTGAATTTATACTAGGTTTGGAAAATGCATCAGTATTTATGACAATAAATAACCACACAATATAAATGTACAATATAAATGTACTCTATGTGCAGTACCGAAGCTAGAGAAAATTTGAGGATGGTGTTTTTGCCTTGTGGATGCATAGGAATTTATTTTAGGGGTGCATATATGGTGACATTTTAACTAATTCTATATATTTGTGTTTTTTGGGTGCATTTGCAGCCGGTACATATAGTCTAGCTTCTAGCATTACTAAGGTTCCTATAAATCACATAGATAGATTTTGTTTTAATGAGACATGAAAATATGTGTGTTCTATTGTTTAGGTGACTGTAAATATGGAGCCAACAATCAAGGTTCGAACCCACATATGTACACAATTTAATCTTGTTTTTGCATAAAGCGGGAAGGGGAAGGGTGACCCACGACGATCGTGGGATCGTGAAAACTGGCACTTTATATAGTACATAGAAAAGATATATATAAGATACTAATTTAGTGCTAGATAATGTTGCTTTTCTATGAATTTGGTTAGTTATTTTCAAAGAAAAAACTTAAGACGACTATGGAATTTGATTTAGGCACTCTTTAGATCATATATCATTTTATCTCATGAGACTCCTTATACCAAGGTACCAATATTACTAGAAAAAATTAAATAAAGAAAGAAAATTCAAGAGAGAGTGACAGAGATGCATGAAACCACTGAATCAGGACATCGATATGGTTGTATGCACACATATGATTTATAGAGGTTCAGGCCACTATCGTAATACCCTACATCTTCAATATCCTAAGTGCGGCGTGAGTTTACACGCTCAGATGATGTCTGACCTAATGAGGGAGGAATGCCCTAGTTGTCACTTGCAATATCTATTACTGAGCGAGGGAGGGAGTTCAAACTCGAACGAGGGCATTTTCCATGTGCTAGCTCCTAGTTGGTAAGGATGTGAAGTCTATAAAGCTAAAGACTCCAAGGCCAAAGTCCCCTAGGCTTAAGCTAAGTGAAATCCTTTATATGTTGCACTACATGTATCTTTTATAACACAATGGATGAGAGAGTTACACCCTTACATACGCAACAGGTCCTACCTAACAAATGTCCAACTACTTCTAACTTATCGTAGTTATCGCAGTGCACCATGACATGTAATTATGACATGTATGATGTTGTTAGCAGTTGCTGAAGACGCACACACTACATAGTGAAAGGGAAATATGTCCTTGGGCCATTTTCTATAATTGTTTTGGTGATTAGGGCCCTGTTTGGCACAGCTTATTTTCAGCTTCTTCACAAATTTAAGCAGCAGTTCTGCCAAACAGACAGCTTCTGCAGCAGCTTATCAGTTCAGCAGCTTTTCAAAATGAACTAAAAGCAGCCAACAAGCAGAAGCTGCTTTTTACCAGCTTATCAGATAAGCTGCTTTTTCAACAAGCAGCAGCTGTGCCAAACAGGGCCTAGATGCCCAACACAATATTTTGAACTCTTATGTGCTAAACGAGCAAGAAGTGCAAATCAAAGAACAAGGTATGTTTCTAGACTTAGTGAATTGTTTTTGAGTACTAACATACTCATCTTAGTGCTAGAAACAGAGCCAAGAAGAGAAGATTTGAATTGAAGAAGAGTTGGCTGTGTACAACCAACACCAGCTCGGGCCTAGCGCACCGGACAGTGTCCGGTGCCCCAAGCGAGCCGACGGTGAACCAACTGCTCTCGGGAGTGACGCGGCTATAAATCACCGGACCGTCCGGTGAGTCGTCAGTGGCGAACTCGTCGCTCTCGAGAAAAGATAAAGGCGACGTGGCTATAATTCACCGGACTGTCCGGTGGTGCACCGGACTGTCCGGTGAGCCAACGACGCCAGCGGCAACGGTCGTCCGCGCGATCAACGCGCGACACGTGGCCAGCTCCAACGGTCGGCTGGGTGCACCGAACAGTGTCCGGTGCGCCATCTGGCCTGCAGGAGCAATGGTCGGCAGCGCCCGATATGGAAGATCACGCACCGGACTGCTACAGTGGCTATCCGGTGGTGCACCGGACTGTCCGGTTCACCACTCGACAGAAGGTAAGAATGGCCTTCCAAGTTGGCCTCCAACAGCTCTTAGCTGTCTTGGGGCTATAAAAGGAGTCCCTAGGCGCATGGAGCATAACACTAAGCTTACAAGAAACATCCTAAGACACCTAGACTCTGCATTCACACAATCGGATCATAGTTCTTGAGATTTGAGCACTTTTGAGTTGTAAACTCCTCGCATTGTGTTTGTGTGCTCACTTCTTCTCTTGTGTGCGTGGTTGTGCTACGGATTTGAGTCTTGTGTGTGTTGCTTTCCCTCCCTTACTCTTGTGCTTCTTTGTGATATCTATTGTAAGGGCGAGAGACTCCAAATTGTGGAGATTCCTCGCAAACGGGAAAAATACTCTAAAGGAAAAGACCGTGGTATTCAAGTTGATCATCGGATCTCTTGAAAGGGGTTGAGTGCAACCCTCGTCCATTGGGATGCCACAACATGGAAGTAGGCAAGTGTTATTTGGCCGAACCACGGGATAAAAATTGTGTGTCTCATGTGTTGCTTCTTGTGATTGTTTTGTTCGCATGAGCGTGTTCCATAGCCACTTGATTTCACTAACACCTTAATAATCAAGTTTGTGGCTATTTAGTGTTTGATTTTACAGGATCACCTATTCACCCCCTCTCTAGGTGCTCTCAATTGGTATCGGAGCCGTACTCTTCATCTAAGGGACTAACCGCCTGAAGAGATGGATCCTAAGGGAAAGGGGATGGTGGTCAACGACAAGGAGGAGTCCCTCTTCAATGAGCCAAGAGACAACAAGCCCATTGACTCAGGCTCGAGTCACAAAAGGAGGGACGAGAAGAAGAAGAGACGCATCAAGAAGATCATCTACTACGACAGCGATGCATCTTCTTCTTCACCAAGGGACGACGACGACTCCTCGTCCAAGAAAAAGACGGTTAATCAAAACTATTCCTTTGATTATTCCCGTATTCCATATAATTCGAATGCCCATTTACTTTCTATTCCTCTTGGAGAACCCCCACACTTTGATGGAGAGGATTACTCATTTTGGAGCCATAAAATGCGTAGTCATCTATTTTCTCTCCATCCTAGCATTTGGGAAATTGTGGAAAATGAGATGCATTTTGATAGTATGGATAATCATGTGATTATTATTGAACAAATTCATAAAAATGCCCAAGCTACTACTGTCTTGCTAGCATCACTTTGCAGGGATGAGTATAATAAAGTGAGTGGCTTGGACAACGCTAAGCAAATCTGGGATACCCTCAAGATATCTCATGAGAGAAACGATGCCACTATGATCACAAAGATGGAACTAGTGGAAGGCGAGCTGGGGAGGTTCGCGATGATCAGGGGAGAGGAGCCAACTCAGACCTACAACAGGCTCAAGACCCTGGTCAACAAAATCCGAAGCTACAGAAGCACAAGATGGACGGATCATGACGTCGTCCGACTCATGCTAATGTCATTTACTATAACTGATCCCCATCTTGTCAACCTTATTTGTGAAAACCCCAAGTACACCAAGATGACACCCGAGGAGATCCTTGGAAAATTCGTGAGCGGGCGCATGATGGTGAAGGAGGCGCGATATGTGAACGATGCACTAAATGGTCCATTGCTAATCTACGAGCTGCAACTCGTTGCTCTCAAAGCAACAAGCAGCAAGTAGGCACTACCAAGCAAGGTAGCATAAGTGGAGGCTGTCGGGCTCAATGAGGAAGAAATGGCGCTTATCATCAAGCGTTTCAAGACCGCACTCAAAGGACGCAAAGAGTACCCCCAACAAGAATAAAACAAGAGGAAAGCGCTCCTGTTTCAAATGCGATAAGACTGGTCATTTTATTGCTCAATGTCCCGATAATGAAAATGACCAGGCACAAGAAAGATATGGGAAGAAGGAGAAGAAGAAGAATTACAGGAAGGCGAAGGGCGAGGCGCATCTTGGAAAGGAATGGGATTCTGATTGCTCTTCATCCGACTCCGACGATGAAGGACTGACTGCCTTGGCCTTCGACAAGTCTTCGCTCTTTCCCAACGAACGCCATACTTGCCTTATGGCTAAGGAGAAGAAGATACGTATTAGAGATACCCCCAAGTACTCTTCTTCTAGCGATGAGGAATCTTTTGATGATGAAGTAGATTATATTGACTTGTTTAAAGGACTAGATAGAGCTAAGGTAGACAAAATTAATAAATTAATCGATGCTCTAAATGAAAAGGATAGACTGCTAGAAAAGCAAGAGGACATATTATATGAGGAACATGACAAACTTGTTAGTGTGCAAAAATCTCTTGCTATAGAAATTAAGAGAAATGAAATGTTATCCTCTGAGCTGTCTGCTTGTCATGAAACTGTCTATAGTTTAAAAGATTTAAATGTTAAATTAAATACTAAACTAGAGAAAGCAAATACAACTAGATCATGTGTAGAACATGTAGTTATTTGCAATAGATGTAAGGACTTTGATGTTAATGCCTGTGATTAACATCTTATTTCTATTGCTAAATTAAACGGTGATGTGGCAAGTCTTAATGCTCAACTTAAGACTTGCAAAGTTGATTTTGATAAATTAAAATTTGCTAAGGATGCCTACACTGTTGGTAGACACCCCTCAATTAAGGATGGACTTGGTTTTCAAAAGGAAACCAAGAACTTAACAAGCCAAAGGACTCCCGTTCTCAACAAGGAGAAAGGGAAGGCCCCTATGGCTAGTAGTTCCCAAAAGAATCATGCCTATATTTATGATAGGAAACTTTCTAGGAATGCTTATAATGATAGATGCTATGATCATGCTGTTTTACCTAGTTATCATACTTCTCATGCTATGGTTGCTTCTAGCTCCACTCATGATTATGGTAGAAATAGGTCTAAGCGTAATCATGTTGTGTCTCATGCGCCTAGGAGAGTTCGCAATGGTCCTACTATTGTTTATCATGCTTGTAATACTTCTTTTGTACTTTCATGTAAAACACAAAAGTAGTAGCTAGAAAATTGAGATCCAAATGTAAGAGAGATAGGACTTGTATTTGGGTTCCAAAAGTTATTGTGACTAACCTTGTAGGACCCAACAAGAGTTGGGTACCTAAAACCCAAGCTTAAATTGCCTTGCAGGTTTATGCATCCGAGGGCTCAAGCTGGATTATCGACAACGGATGCACGAACCACATGACGGGGGAGAAGAGAATGTTCACCTCCTACGTCAAGAACAAGGACTCCCAGGATTCGATCATCTTTGGAGACGAGGAACCAAGGCAAGGTTAAAGGATTGGGAAAGATAGCCATCACACCCGAGCATTCTATCTCCAATGTGTTTTTAGTTGAATCGCTCGGGTACAACTTATTGTCTGAGTCAATTATGTAACATGGGTTATAAATGTTTATTCACAAATGTAGATGTATCTGTCTTTAGAAGGAGTGATGGTTCATTAGCCTTTAAGGGTGTATTAGACGACACGCTCTATTTAGTTGATTTTTCAAAAGAGAATGACGATCTAGATGCATGCTTAATGGCTAAGACTAATATGGGTTGGCTTTGACATCGCCGTCTAGCACATGTTGGGATGAAGAACCTTCATAAGCTTCTAAAGGGAGATCATGTGTTAGGATTAACCGATGTCTGTTTTGAGAAAGACAGACCTTGTGCAGCATGCCAGGCAGGGAAACAGGTGGGAAGCACTCATCACAGCAAGAATGTGATGACAACATCAAGACCACTGGAGCTTCTTCACATGGACCTCTTCGGACCCGTTGCCTACCTCAGCATCGGGGGAAGTAAGTATGGTCTTGTAATTGTTGATGATTTTTCCCGCTTCACTTGGGTGTTCTTTTTGCAGGACAAATTAGAAACCTAAGGAACCCTAAAGCGCTTTCTAAGGAGGGCTCAAAATGGATTTGAGCTAAAGGTGAAAAAAAAATAAGAAACGACAACGGGTCCGAGTTCAAGAATCTACAAGTTGAAGAGTATCTTGAGGAGGAAGGCATCAAGCACGAGTTCTCCGCTCCCTACACACCACAACAAAATGGTGTGGTAGAGAGGAAGAACAGAACACTAATCAACATGGTGAGAACGATGCTTGGAGAGTTCAAGATGCCCGAGCAGTTTTGGTCGAAAGCTGTGAACACAGCCTGCCACGCCATAAACTGGCTCTATCTGCATCGCCTTCTCAAGAAGACCTCCTACGAACTCCTTACCGGTAACAAACCCAACGTCTCTTACTTTCATGTATTTGGGAGCAAATGCTATATTCTGGTGAAGAAAGCTAGACATTCTAAATTTGCTCCCAAGGCAGTAGAAGGGTTTTTACTAGGGTATGACTCAAATACAAAGGCGTATAGGGTCTTCAACAAATCATCAGGATTAGTTGAAGTCTCTAGCGATGTTGTCTTTGATGAGACTAATGGCTCTCCAAGAGAGCAAATTGATCTTGATGACATAGATGAGGATGAAGTTCCGACGGCCGCAATGCGCACGATGGCGATAGGCGATGTGCGACCATAGGAACTACATGAACAAGATCAACCCTCTTCCTCTACAATGGTGCATCCCCCAACCCAAGACGATGTACAGGTACCTCAAGAAGAAGGGAAGGATCAAGGGGGAGCACAGGAAGATCAAGTGATGGAGGAAGAAGCACCACGGGCCCCTCCAACTCAAGTCCGAGCGACGATCCAAAGACATCACCCCGTCGATCAAATTCTGGATGACATCAGTAAGGGAGTAACTACTCGCTCACGATTAGCTAATTTTTGTGAACATTACTCGTTTGTCTCTTCTATTGAGCCTTTCAGGGTAGAAGAGGCCTTGCAGGATCCGGACCGGGTGTTGGCCATGTAGGAAGAGCTCAACAACTTCAAAAGAAATGAAGTCTGGAGCCTGGTGCCACGTCCAAAGCAAAACATTGTGGGAACCAAGTGGGTATTCCGCAACAAGCAAGACGAGCACGGAGTGGTGACTAGAAACAAGGCTCGACTTGTGGCAAAAGGTTATGCCCAAGTCGTAGGTTTGGATTTCGAGGAGACTTTTGCTCCTATGGCTAGGTTAGAGTCAATTCGAATTTTATTAGCCTATGCTGCTCACCACTCTTTCAGGCTGTTCCAAATGGACGTAAAGAGCGCTTTCCTCAATGGGCCAATTAAGAAGGAGGTATACGTAGAACAACCCCCTGGCTTTGAGGATGACATGTATCCCGACCACGTGTATAAGCTCTCTAATGCACTCTATGGACTTAAGCAAGCCCCAAGAGCATGGTATGAATGCCTTAGAGATTTCCTTATTTCTAATGCTTTCAAGGTTGGGAAAGTCGATCCCACTCTTTTCACAAAGACATGCAATGGTGATCTTTTTGTTTGCTAAATTTATGTTGATGACATAATATTTGGTTCTACTAATCAAAAGTCTTGTGAGGAGTTTAGCAGGGTAATGATGCAAGAGTTCGAGATGTCAATGATGGGCGAGTTGACCTACTTCCTTGGATTCCAAGTGAAGCAACTCAAGGACGGCACTTTCATCTCCCAAACGAAGTACACTCAGGATCTTCTCAAGAGGTTTGGGATGAAGGACGCCAAGCCCGCGAAGACACCGATGGGAACTGATGGGCATATTGACCTCAACAAAGGAGGTAAGTCCGTTGATCAAAAGGAATACCGGTCAATGATAGGTTCATTACTGTATCTTTGTGCTAGTAGACCAAACATTATGCTTAGTGTATGCATGTGTGCTAGATTTCAATCCGACCCTAAGGAATGTCACCTTGTGGCCGCTAAGCGAATCCTTAGTTATTTAGTTTCTACGCCTTGCTTCGGGATCTGGTATCCAAAGGGGTATACCTTTGACTTGATTGGATACTCAGACTCCGACTATGCCGGGTGCAAGGTTGAAAGGGAAATGTGCCCTTGGGCCATTTCTAAGTATTTTGGTGATTGAGTGCCAACACATGTGTTTAATTGTGAATTTGTGTACATGGATGAACAAGGTGCAAATCATGAAGTAAAGGTATGTTTCTAAGCCTTAGTACATTGGTTTTGTGGACTAACATATTTGTCTAAGTGTTAGAAACAGAAAGAAGAAAAAGAGAAAAGGGGAGAGAATGACTTGGCTGTGTGCAGCCAAGTCCCAGCTCGGTCTGGAGCACTGGACTGTCCGGTGCGCACCGGACAGTGTCCGGTGCGCCAGGCCAACTCGGCGCGAACTGGCCGCTCTCGGGAATTCGCCGACGGCGTACGGCTAAAATTCACCGGACTGTCCGGTGTGCACCGGACTGTCCGGTGAGCCAATGGTCGGCCAGGGCCAACGGTCGGCCGCGCAATCCGCGCGGGACACGTGGCCGAGCCAACGGTCGGAAGACGGCACCGGACTGTCCGGTGTGCATCGGACTGTCCGGTGCGCCAACGGCTCTCAGATCTCCGCCGGTCTGCAACGGTCGGGAAGCGCTGGATAAGGAAAGAAATCGGTCACCGGACATGTCCGGTGTGCACCGGACTGTCCGGTGCCCCCGACGACAGAAGGCAAGGATGGCCTTCCGGATTTGCTCTCAACGGCTCCTAGCTGCCTTGGGGCTATAAAAGGAGCCCCTAGGCGCATGGAGGAGACACACAAGCAACTCTTGAGCATTCTTGATCATCCACACAAGATCTTTGCGCATTCGTTTGTGATTCTAAGTGATTCGAGCTCTGTTCTAGTGTGAACTCTGAGATAGTCATTCGAGCTCGAGTCTTGGCCGTGTGTGTGCGCTTTTGTTGTGGATTTGTGTGTGTTGCTTCCCTCCATTACTCTGTGCTTTCTTTGTGATCATATACTTGTAAGGGCAAGAGACTCCAATTTGTGGAGATTCCTTGCAAACGGGATAGTGAAAGGAACAACAAAACAACGTGGTATTCAAGTGGGTCTTTGGACCGCTTGAGAGGGGTTGATTGCAACCCTCGTCCGTTGGGACGCCACAACGTGGAAGTAGGCAAGCATTGGCTTGGCCGAACCACGGGATAAACCACTGTGTCCCTCTGTGCTTGATTCTTGTGGTATTGTGTTTTGTTGAGACTTCACCTTAGCCACTTGGCAATAATCTTGCTAACACATAACAAGTTTTTGTGGCTTAAGTTTTTACAGGATCACCTATTCACCCCCCCCTCTAGGTGCTCTCAATTGGTATCAGAGCCGTTCTATTCACAAAGGGACTAACCGCCCGAATAGATGGATCCTAAGGGGAAGGGTATTGTGATCAACGACAAAGAAAAGGAGACCTTCGTCAACGAGCCGAAGGACGACAAGCCTACCGACTCCGGCTCGGGCCATAGACGAAAGGAAGGGAAGAAGAAGAAGACGAGGCGTATCAAGGAGATCATCTACTACGACGATAGTGATGAATCCACTTCTTCCCAAAAGGACGACGACAACGACTACAGGAAGACGGTCAATTCGAACTTTTCATTTGATTATTCCCGTATTCAACATAGTTCGAATTCGCATTTGCTTTCCATTCCTCTTGGCAAACCTCCACACTTCGATGGGGAGGACTACGGATTTTGGAGTCACAAAATGCGTAGTCACTTATTCTCTCTCCATCCTAGCATATGGGAGATTGTGGAGAACGGAATGAAATTCGATAGCTCGGATAGCCCTATGCTTATAAATGAACAGATTCATAAAAATGCACAGGCTACTACTGTTCTCTTAGCATCTTTGTGCAGGGAAGAGTACAATAAGGTGAGCGGCTTGGACAATGCCAAGCAGATATGGGACACCCTCAAGATCTCTCACGAGGGGAACGACATCACCATGCTCACCAAGATGGAGTTGGTGGAGGGCGAGCTTGGACGGTTCGCCATGATAAGGGGAGAGGAGCCAACTCAGACGTACAACCGGCTCAAGACCCTTATCAACAAAATAAGGAGCTACGGAAGCACGCGTTGGACGGATCACGATGTCGTCCGCCTAATGCTCAGGTCCTTTACCCTTCTTGATCCTCATCTCGTGAACAATATTTGTGAGAATCCCAGGTACACGATGATGACGCCCGAGGAAGTACTTGGAAAATTCGTGAGCGGACGGATGATGATCAAGGAAGCAAGATACGTCGACGACGCGTTGAACGGACCACTCCACGAGCCCCAACCCATTGCTCTAAAGGCAACGAGGAGCAAGGAGTCGCTACCTAGCAAGGTGGCGCAAGTTGAGGCGGCCGGACTCAATGATGAAGAGATGGCTCTCATCATTAAAAGATTCAAGACGGTGCTTAAAGGTCACAAGGGACAACCAAGCAAGACCAAAGCCAAGGGGAAGCGCTCATGCTTCAAATGCGGTAAGCTTGGTCATTTCATTGCTAACTGTCCCGATAATGAAAGTGACCAGGAAAAGGGGAACAAAAGAGAGAAGAAGAAGCAATACAAGAAGGCAAAGGGCGAGGCGCATCTAGGAAAGGAGTGGGACTCGGATTGCTCCTCCTCCGACTCCGACAACGAAGGACTCGCCGCCACTGCCTTCAACAAATCGGCTCTCTTCCCCAACGAGCGTCTCACTTGCCTTATGGCAAGAGAGAAGAAGGTGAGTACTCAAGACTCCACTTATGCTTCTTCTAGTGATAGTGAGTCTAGTGATGATGACATAGATTATTCTTGCTTGTTCAAGGGCTTAGATAGATCTAAGATAGATAAAATCAATGAATTGATTGATGCTTTGAATGAAAAGGATAGGCTTCTAGAAAAGCAAGAGGATTTATTGTATGATGAACATGATAAGTTTGTAGAGGCACAAAAATCATATGCTTTAGAAGTGAAAAGAAATGAAGTGCTTTCTAGTGAAATATCTTCTTGTCATGAAACCATTGCTACTTTACAAAGTGTTAACCATGATTTAAATGCTAAATTAGAAGTAACAAATAAATCTAAGTCTTGTGTTGAAAATGTTACAATTTGCACTAGGTGTAAGGATTTTGATGTTAACACTTGTAGCAAACACTTAGTTTCAATTTCAAAACTAAAAGATGAAGTGGCTAGTCTTAATGCCCAACTTAAGACTAGCAAGAATGAAGTTGATAAAATAAAATTTGCAAGGGATGCCTACACGGTTGGTAGACACCCCTCAATTAAGGATGGGCTTGGCTTCAAGAGGGAAGCCAAGAACTTAACAAGCCATAAGGCTCCCGTCTTCGTCAAGGAGAAAGGGAAGGCCCCTATGGCTAATAGTGCTAAAAAGAACCATGCTTTCTTATACCATGATAGGAGACATGCTAGAAATGTTTATAATGATTTTGATTCACATGTTTATGATTCTCATGCCATGTTTGCCTCTAGTTCCTCTCATAAGCATGATAGAAATATGAGTAGGAGAAATGTTGCGCATATGCCTAGAAGAAATATTGCTCATGTGCCTGGAAAGAATGTTATTCATGCTCCTAGGAAAGTAGTGAATGAACCTTCTACCATTTATTATGCTTGTAATGCTCCCTTTGCTATTTGTAGAAAGGGAAAGAAGGTTGTTGCTAGGAAATTAGGGGCTAGATGCAAGGGAGATAAATCTTGCATTTGGGTCCCTAAAGACATTTGTGCTAACCTTGCAGGACCCAACATGAGTTGGGTACCTAAGACCCAAGCCTAAATTTGCCTTGCAGGTTTATGCATCCGGGGGTTCAAGCTGGATTATCGACAGCGGATGCACAAACCATATGACGGGGGAGAAGAAGATGTTCACCTCCTACGTCAAAAATAAGGATTCCCAAGATTCAATTATATTCGGTGATGGGAATCAAGGCAAGGTAAAAGGGTTAGGTAAAATTGCAATTTCTAATGAGCATTCTATATCAAATGTATTCTTAGTGGAGAGTCTTGGATATAATTTGCTATCTGTTAGTCAATTATGTCAAATGGGATATAATTGTTTATTTACAAATGTAGATGTGTCTGTCTTTAGAAGATGTGATGGTTCACTAGCTTTTAAGGGTGTACTAGACGGCAAGCTTTATTTAGTTGACTTTGCAAAAGAAGAGGCCGGTCTAGATGCATGCTTAATGGCTAAGACTTGCATGGGCTGGCTGTGGCATCGCCGCTTAGCACATGTGGGGATGAAGAACCTCCACAAGCTTCTAAAGGGAGAACACGTGATAGGTCTAACAAATGTTTATTTCGAAAAAGATAGACCTTGTGCAGCTTGTCAGGCAGGTAAACAAGTAGGAGGAGCACATCACAGCAAGAATGTGATGACCACGTCAAGACCTCTGGAGCTGCTGCATATGGACCTCTTCGGACCCGTCGCCTATCTAAGCATAGGAGGAAGTAAGTATGGTTTAGTTATTGTTGATGACTTTTCCCGCTTCACTTGGGTGTTCTTTTTGCAGGATAAGTCTGAAACCCAAGGGACCCTCAAGCGCTTCCTCAGGAGAGCTCACAATGAGTTTGAGCTCAAGGTGAAGAAGATTAGGAGCGACAACGGGTCCGAGTTCAAGAACCTTCAAGTGGAGGAGTTTCTTGAGGAGGAAGGGATCAAGCACGAGTTCTCCGCTCCCTACACACCACAGCAAAATGGTGTGGTAGAGAGGAAGAACAGGACGCTAATCGATATGGCGAGGACGATGCTTGGAGAGTTCAAGACCCCCGAGTGCTTTTGGTCGGAAGCCGTGAACACGGCTTGCCACGCCATCAACAGGGTCTATCTTCACCGCCTCCTCAAGAAGACGTCATATGAGCTACTAACCGGTAACAAACCCAATGTATCCTACTTTCGTGTTTTTGGGAGCAAGTGCTACATTCTAGTAAAGAAAGGTAGAAATTCTAAGTTTGCTCCCAAAGCTGTAGAAGGGTTTTTATTAGGTTATGATTCAAATACAAAGGCGTATAGGGTCTTCAACAAATCATCGGGTTTGGTTGAAGTCTCTAGCGACGTTGTATTTGATGAGACTAATGGCTCTCCAAGAGAGCAAGTTGTTGATTGTGATGATGTAGATGAAGAAGATGTTCCAACGGCCGCTATACGAACCATGGCGATTGGAGACGTTCGGCCACAGGAACAAGATGAACGAGATCAACCTTCTTCCTCAACGACGGTGCATCCTCCACCTCAAGACGATGAACAGGTTCATCAAAAGGAGGCGTGTGATCAAGGGGGAGCACAAGATGATCACGTGATGGAGGAAGAAGCGCAACCGGCACCTCCAACCCAAGTTCGAGCGATGATTCAAAGGGATCATCCCGTCGACCAAATTCTGGGTGACATTAGCAAGGGAGTAACTACTCGATCTCGATTAGTTAATTTTTGTGAGCATTACTCTTTTGTCTCCTCTATTGAGCCTTTCAGGGTAGAGGAGGCCTTGCTAGATCCGGATTGGGTGTTGGCCATGCAGGAGGAACTCAACAACTTCAAGCGCAATGAAGTTTGGACGCTGGTGCCTCGTCCCAAGCAAAATGTTGTGGGAACCAAGTGGGTGTTCCGCAACAAACAGGACGAGCACGGAGTTGTGACAAGGAACAAGGCTCGACTTGTGGCAAAAGGTTATGCCCAAGTCGCAGGTTTGGACTTTGAGGAGACTTTTGCTCCTGTGGCTAGGCTAGAATCCATTCGCATCTTGCTAGCATATGCCGCTCACCATTCTTTCAGGTTGTACCAAATGGATGTGAAGAGCGCGTTCCTCAACGGGCCAATAAAGGAGGAAGTGTACGTGGAGCAACCCCCTGGCTTCGAGGATGAGCGGTACCCCGACCACGTGTAAATTCGAGATGTCGATGATGGGCGAGTTAAACTACTTCCTTGGGTTCCAAGTGAAGCAACTCAAGGACGGCACCTTCATCTCCCAAACGAAGTACACGCAAGATCTGCTAAAGAGGTTTGGGATGAAGGACGCCAAGCCCGCAAAGACGCCGATGGGAACCGACGGACACACCGACCTCAACAAAGGAGGTAAGTCCGTTGATCAAAAGGCATACCGGTCAATGATAGGGTCTTTACTTTATTTATGTGCTAGTAGACCGGATATTATGCTTAGCGTATGCATGTGTGCTAGATTTCAATCCGATCCTAAGGAGTGTCACTTAGTGGCGGTGAAGCGAATTCTTAGATATTTAGTCGCTACGCCTTGCTTCGGGATCTGGTATCCAAAGGGGTCTAACTTTGACTTGATTGGGTACTCAGATTCCGACTATGCTGGATGTAAGGTCGATAGGAAGAGTACATCGGGGACGTGCCAATTCTTAGGAAGGTCCCTGGTGTCATGGAACTCTAAGAAACAAACCTCCGTTGCCCTATCCACCGCTGAGGCCGAGTACGTTGCCGCAGGTCAGTGTTGCGCGCAACTACTTTGGATGAGGCAAACCCTCAGGGACTTTGGCTACAATCTGAGCAAAGTCCCACTCCTATGTGACAATGAGAGTGCTATCCGAATAGCGGAAAATCCTGTTGAGCACAGCCGCACAAAGCACATAGACATCCGGCATCACTTTTTGAGAGACCACCAGCAAAAGGGAGATATCGAAGTGTTTTATGTTAGCACCGAGAACCAGCTAGCCGATATCTTTACCAAGCCTTTAGATGAGAAGACCTTTTGCAGGCTGCGTAGTGAGCTAAATGTCTTAGATTCGCGGAACTTGGATTGAATTGTAGCATACATGTATTTATGCCTTTGATCATGTTCATTCTGCACTTTGTTGCTTATTATGGTGCTCAAGTTGTACAAACACTCCCTGGACCTCACAAGTCCGTTGCAAAGTGATGCACATGTTTAGGGGGAGATGTGTTGCAACTTGACCCTTTGAGAATTGAAAGGGAAAAGGTGGACTTGGATCATGCAAGACTTCCACTGCACTCCGATGAGGGGTAACTTATTCCAAGTTCATCTCATGACCTCTTATTGCCATTTGCTCTTAATTGAAGATTTTGGTGAGGCAATGGGGTTAAAGGGCCAAAATTGATCCCGTTTTGGTGTTTGATGCCAAAGGGGGAGAAAATAAAGGCCAAAGCAATAAATGGATCAGCTACCACTTGAGAGATTTTGAAATTAGTAGAATAGAGCTTTTGGTTTGTCAAAACTCTTTTGTTGTCTCTCTTGTCAAAAGTTGGCTTCTTGTGGGGAGAAGTAGTAATTATGGGAAAAAGGGGGAGTTTTTGAAATCCTTGATCAATCTCTTTTTGAATGACTCTCTTTATGCTTAAACATGTGTGTTTAACTTAGAGATAGAGATTTGTGTTTGATTTGCAAAAACAAACCAAGTGGTGGCAAAGGATGATCCATATATGCCAAAATTGATTCAAAATAAATTTAAGTGTTATTTGAATTGAGTTTGCACTTGTTCTAGTGGCTTTATGTAGTGTTGGCATAAATCACCAAAAAGGGGGAGATTGAAAGGGAAATGTGCCCTTGGGCCATTTCTAAGTATTTTGGTGATTGAGTGCCAACACATGTGTTTAATTGTGAATTTGTGTACATGGATGAACAAGGTGCAAATCATGAAGTAAAGGTATGTTTCTAAGCCTTAGTACATTGGTTTTGTGGACTAACATATTTGTCTAAGTGTTAGAAACAGAAAGAAGAAAAAGAGAAAAGGGGAGAGAATGACTTGGCTGTGTGCAGCCAAGTCCCAGCTCGGTCTGGAGCACCGGACTGTCCGGTGCGCACCGGACAGTGTCCGGTGCGCCAGGCCAACTCGGCGCGAACTGGCCGCTCTCGGGAATTCGCCGACGGCGTACGGCTAAAATTCACCGGACTGTCCGGTGTGCACCGGACTGTCCGGTGAGCCAATGGTCGGCCAGGGCCAACGGTCGGCCGCGCAATCCGCGCGGGACACGTGGCCGAGCCAACGGTCGGAAGACGGCACCGGACTGTCCGGTGTGCATCGGACTGTCCGGTGCGCCAACGGCTCTCAGATCTCCGCCGGTCTGCAACGGTCGGGAAGCGCTGGATAAGGAAAGAAATCGGTCACCGGACATGTCCGGTGTGCACCGGACTGTCCGGTGCCCCCGACGACAGAAGGCAAGGATGGCCTTCCGGATTTGCTCTCAACGGCTCCTAGCTGCCTTGGGGCTATAAAAGGAGCCCCTAGGCGCATGGAGGAGACACACAAGCAACTCTTGAGCATTCTTGATCATCCACACAAGATCTTTGCGCATTCGTTTGTGATTCTAAGTGATTCGAGCTCTGTTCTAGTGTGAACTCTGAGATAGTCATTCGAGCTCGAGTCTTGGCCGTGTGTGTGCGCTTTTGTTGTGGATTTGTGTGTGTTGCTTCCCTCCATTACTCTGTGCTTTCTTTGTGATCATATACTTGTAAGGGCAAGAGACTCCAATTTGTGGAGATTCCTTGCAAACGGGATAGTGAAAGGAACAACAAAACAACGTGGTATTCAAGTGGGTCTTTGGACCGCTTGAGAGGGGTTGATTGCAACCCTCGTCCGTTGGGACGCCACAACGTGGAAGTAGGCAAGCATTGGCTTGGCCGAACCACGGGATAAACCACTGTGTCCCTCTGTGCTTGATTCTTGTGGTATTGTGTTTTGTTGAGACTTCACCTTAGCCACTTGGCAATAATCTTGCTAACACATAACAAGTTTTTGTGGCTTAAGTTTTTACAGGATCACCTATTCACCCCCCCCCCCTCTAGGTGCTCTCAAAGGTTGATAGGAAGAGTACATCAGGGACGTGCCAATTTCTAGGAAGGTCCCTGGTGTCCTGGAGTTCGAAGAAACAAACATCCGTTGCCCTATCCACAGTTGAGGCCGAGTACGTTGCCGCAGGACAGTGTTGCACGCAACTGCTTTGGATGAGGCAAACCCTCCGGGACTTTGGCTACAATCTGAGCAAATTCCCACTCCTATGTGACAATGAGAGTGCAATCCGCTTGGTGGATAATCCTATTGAACACAGCCGCACTAAGCACATAGACATCCGGTATCACTTCCTGAGAGACCACCAGCAAAAGGGAGATATCGATGTGTACCACATTAGCACCGAGAACCAGCTAGCCGATATCTTCACTAAGCCTTTAGATGAGAAAAGGTTTTGTAGGTTGCGTAGTGAGCTAAATGTCTTAGATTCGCGTAACTTAGATTGATCTATAGCATACATGTGTTCTATGCCTTTGATCATGTTAGTTTGTGCATTTAAATCAATTATTGTTTGTTTGTGGTGCTCAAGTTGTACAAGTGCTACAACTTGATCCCTTTGAGACTAATTTGTTTGTTTGAGTACACTTGATGTAGTCTCGAAGGTATATTGAAAGGGAAAGTGAACTTGGACAACGCAAAGACTTCCACTGTGCTCCGGTATTAGTGTATTTATTTCCAAGTTCATACTTATGCTCTCATTCCCTTTTGCTCTTAATTGACATATTTGGTGAGGCAATGGGGTTAAAGGGCCAAAAATGATCCCGTTTTGGTGCTTAATGCCAAAGGGGGAGAAATTAAGGCCAAAGCAAATGGATCAGCCAACCACTTGTAGATTTTGAAAAGAGTAGAGTTAGAATTTGTGATTTGTTCAAAATACTCTTATTGTAAAATTTGGTCTCTTATGGAGGAGAGTTTTGATTACGGGAAAAGGGGGAGTTTTTGACACTTGACAAATTTCACTCTTGGAGTATCTCTCTATTTGCACGAACAAGAGTGTTTGACTTAGAGATAGGAAAAAGAATTTGATTTGCAAAAACAAAGCAAGTGGTGGCAAAGAGCGATCCAAATATACCAAATCCTAAGTAAAGAATATTTGGTCTTCATTTGCATTAATATTGCACTTCTTTTGTTGCTTTTTGATGTGTTGGCATAAATCACCAAAAAGGGGAGATTGAAAGGGAAATGTGCCCTTGGGCCATTTCTATAATTGTTTTGGTGATTAGATGCCCAACACAATGTTTTGAACTCTTATGTGCTAAACGAGCAAGAAGTGCAAATCAAAGAACAAGGTATGTTTCTAGATTTAGTGAATTGTTTTTGAGTACTAACATACTCATCTTAGTGCTAGAAACAGAGCCAAGAAGAGAAGATTTGAATTGAAGAAGAGTTAGCTGTGTATAGCCAACACCAGCTCAGGCCTGGCGCACCGGACAGTGTCCGGTGGTGCATCGGACAGTGTCCGGTGCCCCAGGCAAGCCGACGGTGACCTAGCTTCTCTCGAGAGTGACGCAGCTATAAATCACTGGATCGTCCGGTGGTGCACCGGACTGTCCGGTGAGTCGTCAGTGGCGAACTCGTCACTCTTGGGAAAAGATAAGGGCGGCGTGGCTATAATTCACCGGACTGTCCGGTGATGCACCGGACTGTCCGGTGAGCCAATGGCGCCAGCGGCAATGGTCGTCCGCGCGATCAAAAAGCGACACGTGGCCAGCTCCAACGGTCGGCTGGGTTTACTGGACTGTCCGGTGTGCACCGGATAGTGTCCGGTGCGCCATCTGGCCCGGAGGAGCAACGGTCGGCAGCACCCAATATGGAAGGAGATCACGCACCGGACTGCTACAGTGGCTGTCCGGTGGTGCACCGGACTGTCCGGTACACCACTCGACAGAAAGCAAGAATGACCTTCCAAGTTGGCCTCCAATGGCTCCTAGCTGCCTTGGGGCTATAAAAGGAGTCCCTAGGCGCATCGAGCATAACACTAAGCTTACAAGAAACATCCTAAGACACCTAGACTCTGCATTCACGCAATCGGATCATAGTTCTTGAGATTTGAGCACTTTCAAGTTGTAAACTCCTCGCGCTGTGTTTGTGTGCTCACTTCTTCTCTTGTGTACGTGGTTGTGCTGCGGATTTGAGTCTTGTGTGTGTTGCTTTCCCTCCCTTACTATTGTGCTTCTTTGTGATATCTATTGTAAGGGCGAGAGACTCCAAATTGTGAAGATTCCTCGCAAACGGGAAAAATACTCTAAAGGAAAAGACCGTGGTATTCAAGTTGATCATCGGATCTCTTGAAAGGGGTTGAGTGCAACCCTCGTCCATTGGGACGCCACAACGTGGAAGTAGGCAAGTGTTACTTGGCCGAACCATGGGATAAAAATCGCGTGTCTCGTGTGTTGCTTCTTGTGATTGTTTTGTTCGTACGAGCGTGTTCCATAGCCACTTGATTTCACTAACACCTTAATAATCAAGTTTGTGGCTATTTAGTGTTTGATTTTACAGGATCACCTATTCACCTCCTCTAGGTGCTCTCACATAGTTCTCATGAGTACAACTATGATTAGAGAGGTGGCTATAGTAATGTATTTTTATCGCTATGTCGCCTTTCGCATTAAATACTATAAATGGAAGCCTTATTTTAATGTCTCAGCACCACATGCAGTACCTTAGTAGGGGACACACATGATGCTCGGGGCATCCTACACTAGGACCGTCTTGGGGAGTGTGACAGAATATCGTGCAAGTCCCTCATCTCATAGGGCCCTATGCCTTTGTCGCTATGGGGCTTGGCCACTCATTGAGAGAGATCTGCCATAGTGGCACCTACCAGAGAAAGGGGAGGAGAGGGGACACTCAGGCTCTATGACACATGAGCCATGCTAGAAGAAAGAGGGGAGGTGCTACAGGAGGAATGAGGTCGTGGTGGATGAATCATGCCCATACCTTGAGGTCGTCCGTAGGGCTAGAAATGAGTCGGTATGGCTCACTAGGTGACCGAGCTCGGCTCAGCTTGCCTACTTAATGAGCTGCAAAAAGCGGCTCAGCTCGGCTCGTTGCCCCAACAAGCTCGAAAAACTAGTTCAGCTCGTTCGAGACTCGCGAGTCGCTCCGAGCTCGAGCCGACTCGTGAGTTTCGAGCTTTTTTCTAGCCCTAGTCATGCGGTTGGAGTTAGAGTAGAAGCCACCCTGGTCGATCCGGTAGAGCATGTTAAAGAAGAAAGTCGTCATGAGCATATCTAGTGAAGAAATTCCCATATACACATGCGACGTAAAACTACCGTAATAAAAGTTTGAGGGTCCAAAAAGATCCCATAGGAATTAATGTTGAAAGAAGATCTGGGGGCTCTCTTAAATTCGAAGACAAGAGAAAGGGGTCGAACATGAGTTTCTCTCTCCCTCTCAGGGGGTGTTTGGTTGCCCCTGCTAAAGTTTAGCCCGGGTCACATCAAGCGTTTGACTTTCAAATAGGAGTATGAAATATAGACCCAACCAACTGGACTAGATTCGTCTCGTCTTTTAATCTTCGGCTGACAAATTTGTTTTATAATCCGACTACATTTAATACCCGAAACGGAGGTTCAAACATTCGATTGGACAGGGGCTAAACTTTAGTTTGGGGTAACCAAACGGGGCCTCAATCTTCAAAGTAGAGACTTAAATAGAAGCGCGACCGGATATGCTCTTGGAAACGGACTAGACAATGAATGTTTGAGCTTTAGTTAGCTTCTTGGTTTAACTTATAATATAAAGAAGATGTAAGAAGTTGAGTGTATATAAAAAGCTGAAAATCTAGTTTTATAGATTTTCTTTGTTTTCTGAGTTTATGAAGATACCACCGAAAACCAGTAAACTATCATTAATTTCTTAGAATCAAAAGTCCAACAATGTATTTTTAAAAAGTTTAAAAACCACAGCTCAAACAAACGCGTCGTTCCTACACGCATAGACACTGTATCGTACTTTATTTAGGGTTAGCCGTTCATATAAAAATTAGACAGCGAACCAGGCCCTGCTCTCGCCTCGCCGCTGGCCACTTGGGTCTGGCTCGATCGCCCGGCAACGCGATGGCTAGGTTGGATTCGACCCGACCACTCAATGGTATCTGGGTCTGAACTCTCAAGTCCGGACCGGACCGGATATTTTTGGCCTCCCCGGCAGGCTCCCCCTATCTTCAACACCGCAGCCGCTCGCTCCCCTCTTCTCCTGGTCCTCGTGCGCGCGCGCGAGACAGAGGGAGGCGAGTGGCAATGGCGAGCTCTGGCAGCTGCCACTCGCTCCTCTCTTCAGCCTCACCAATCTCGCCTGCGCTCTTCTCGCGACACCGATCGGCCGCCGTCGGTGCAGGAGCCAGCCGGGCGAGTAAAGGTGAGCTCTCTTCTCGAACGTGCTCGCTCTGCTCAAGGATGGCCAGCAAATTCGCGGGATTCGGCACTGCTACGTCGTTTGTGGCAGAGATAGAGTGATAGACTAGACCAAAGCGCGCCTACTTACTTATTTGCTGCTGTTCTCACTTTCTCAGCGTTCTTGGAGAAAGGTACCGCGCTGGTTTTATGGCTGAGGGCTACTTGAGGTTAATAACTTTCAGTTCTTGGCATGTGCTTTGTGCTCTCAGTGCAATCGCAGGTCAGGTGTCTTGCTAGAGATGAGGATTCCAAGGGGTGCGCAAACGTTTCCAAGGCCGAGACTGTGAGTGTTTTCTTCTGATTTTATTTACAAGAACAAACAGAGGAAGCGTTACATTTGTGTTCAGTTGAAGCTACCTGACAAGTGACATCCCAAATATATACGGGTTTGACCTGTACTGTATGTCCCTGTTAGCTACGTTGTTTGATGCACCACCATCTACTCATTATACAGAATGAAGAAAAAGAAACTACGCCTTCATCAAGACGAAGATGTCTGGTCTGTCTTGGCGCTGTTACCTTGATCAGCGCGACAGGAACACCAAACGGACTCGCTGCGGATGCGATGAACAAGGCCGGGGTACAGAAAGCTGTTTGCAGGAACTGTAATGGCAGTGGTGCTGTGATATGTAAGGGTCTCGTTCACTTTGCCTGTTCCTTGTTGATGTTTTATGACTTCGTCAGCTCCAAACTCCTGGACCTACCACTACCAATAGGGGATGTACCTTCAGTAGGAAATGGAAGCTATATAACCAACAGCTTTGTTCATTGGAATATCTAAAAGCCTGCGGTATAATGCCATGTATATATACAGAAATAGTGTCTACGAATGAATAATTCGGTTTCATCTGTGTGTTCAGGCGACATGTGTGGTGGCACAGGGAAATGGAAGGCCCTCAATCGGAAGAGGGCGAAAGATGTTTATGAATTCACCGAGTGCCCCAATTGCTACGGTACGTTCTTTCTGCCTTTCTGGTGTTTATGCAAATGCGGCATGTAGTTTGAGATGCATAGCCTCATGCATTCAGAACCAGTCGTTTTTACTCTTATATTTACTACTCCCTCAAAAAGAATGCAATTCCAGATTTCAAACAAACCAAACTTTTCTAAATTAAACCAAGTTCATAAAAAAAATGAGCACTGTGTTCTTTTGAGAACAAAGAAAGCACACATCTTTCATGTTGTTTATTTGAGCATCTCAATATTTTCGTATGTCCCCATCTTTGAAGTTGTCAAGAACTGATCATGTCGCTATGTCTGTTAGGCCGCGGAAAGTTGGTGTGCCCTGTCTGTCTCGGAACTGGCCTGCCAAACAACAAGGGGCTCCTGCGGCGCCCAGAAGCCAAGCAGCTGCTCGACAAGATGTACAACGGCAAGATACTGCCGAGGTCGTAGGATTTTGTTGAGTCGTCGAGTAGGAATGACGCTCGGATCGATGTAGCCCTAGTAGAGTGTAAAATTGCTATTAGCCATTCGAGAAAGATTTTCACACATATGTACTGACCCTTTTTTTTACCAAAAAGTCAAAGCAAAATTGATGTGGTCGTCCAACGGTGGACAAACTAATGGCATACACAAATCAACAGATGAAAGAAAGATGCAAAGAAGGAACGAACCAGTTTGGACTACAAGTGTGATGGAACCTCTCAAGTTATTAGTCCCATCTACAGTTGTCCTTGTCCAACGTACCTCAGACAACCCTGTAGATGCCCCTGAATCACTTGACAAGTTCGGTATCTGCTTTTCTTACCTTTCCCAAGAGCGTTTCACCCATCACACAGACATTATAAGCATCGGAGTTGCGGAAGCAATTACATAAACTTACTTTTATTCGAAAGTAAGATAAAGTTTAATATTACAGACCAGCATATAAAACATACGAGTGCGAAGTATTATTACAATATCAAGGGAGGCAAAAACCCCTCCCGATAATTTCTTACATAAAAGTTTCTTATGGGGGACCTGGTCCTTCCACAGCTCTACTCTTGTTTATCTTCATTAGACACCACCTTGGTACAAAAACAACAAAAGTTTGTTGTTTTCCCACCTAAAAACAATAGGGAATAAACCCTGAGTATGGAATTACTCAGCAAGTCTTACCCGACTAAAGAAAAGACTATCAAGAGTATGCTGGCTATAAGGGGGTCAAGGTAAGGTTTCTCAATGATCAAGGACTCTGTTTTGCAGAAATGCTTACTAAAAGTGGATCCTTAAAAATTCAGTTTTATTTTCAGGTTAGGTAAAATTACCTGCATCTAGAATTCTTTCTACCCTAGTTGAAGCATTTGACCTGCACTAGTGAGAACACCTAGAGGGGGGGGGTGAATAGGTGATCCTGTAAAAACTTCAAACTTAAGCCACAAAAACTTGTTAAGTGTTAGCACGATTATTGCCAAGTGGCTAAGGTGAAGTCTCAACAAAACACAATATCACAAAAGATCAAACACAGATGTGACACAGTGGTTTATCCCGTGGTTCGGCCAAGACCAACGCTTGCCTACTCCACGTTGTGGCGTCCCAACGGACGAGGGTTGCAATCAACCCCTCTCAAGCGGTCCAAAGACCCACTTGAATACCACGGTGTTTTGTTTGCCTTTCACTATCCCGTTTGCAAGGAATCTCCACAAATTGGAGTCTCTTGCCCTTACAAGTATATGATCACAAAGACGCACAGAGTAAGGGAGGGAAGCAACACACACAAATCCACAGCAAAAGCGCACACACACGGCCAAGAATCGAGCTCACAAGACTATCTCAGAGTTCTCACTTAGAACAGAGCTCGAATCACTTAGAAACACAAACGAATGCGCAGAGACTTAGTGTGGATGATCAAGAATGCTCAAAGGTTGCTTGTGTGTCTCCTCCATGCGCCTAGAGGCTCCTTTTATAGCCCCAAGGCAGCTAGGAGCCGTTGAGAGCAAATCCGGAAGGCCATCCTTGCCTTCTGTCGTCGGGGGCACCGGACAGTCCGGTGCACACCGGACACTGTCCGGTGCACACCGGACACTGTCCGGTGCCCGATTTGTTTCCTTAACTGGCGTTGCCGACCGTTGCAGCCCGTTGGAGATCTGCGAGCCGTTGGCGCACCGGACATGTCCGGTGCACACCGGACAGTCCGGTGTCGTCTTCCGACCGTTGGCTCGGCCACGTGTCCCGCGCGGATTGCGCGGCCGACCGTTGGCCCTGGCCGACCGTTGGCTCACCGGACAGTCCGGTGCACACCGGACAGTCCGGTGAATTTTAGCCGTACGCCGTCGGCGAATTCCCGAGAGCAGCCAGTTCGAGCCGAGTCAGCCTGGCGCACCGGACACTGTCCGGTGCACACCGGACAGTCCGGTGCTCCAGACCGAGCTGAGACTTGGCTGCACACAGCCAAGTCTTTCTCTCCCCTTTTCTCTTTTTCTTCTTTCTGTTTCTAACACTTAGACAATTATGTTAGTCCACAAAACCAATGTACTAAGGCTTAGAAACATACCTTTATCTCATGATTTGCACCTTGTTCATCCATGTATATAACTTCACAATTAAACACATGTGTTGGCACTCAATCACCAAAATACTTAGAAATGGCCCAAGGGCACATTTCCCTTTCAATCTCCCCCTTTTTGGTGATTTATGCCAACACAACATAAAGCAACTAGAACAAGTGCAAACTCACTTCAAATAAAATAAATTTAAGTTTTATTCAATTTTGGCATATATAGATCATCCTTTTGCCACCACTTGGTTTGTTTTTGCAAATCAAACTCAAATCTCTATCTCTAAGTTAAACACACATGTTGAAGCATAAAGAGAGTCATTCCAAAAGAGATTGATCAAAGATTTCAAAAACTCCCCCTTTTTCCCATAAATAATACTTCCCATAAACAATACTTCTCCCCACAAGAAGCCAACTTTTGACAAGAGAGACAACATAAGAATTTTGACAAAACAAAAAACTCTATTCTACTATTTTCAAAATCTCTCAAGTGGTAGCTGATCCATTTATTGCTTTGGCCTTTATTTTCTCCCCCTTTGGCATCAAGCACCAAAACGGGATCAATTTTGGCCCTTTAACCCCATTGCCTCACCAAAATCTTCAATTAAGAGCAAATGGCAACAAGAGTTCATGAGATGGACTTGGAATAAGTTACCCCTCATCGGAGTGCAGTGGAAGTCTTTCATGGTCCAAGTCCACCTTTTCCCTTTCAATTCTCCTTTGTGACTAAAACAAGCAAACTCAAACATATGGTTAGTCTCAAAGGGTCAAGTTGTAACACATCTCCCCCTAAATATGTGCATCACTTTGCAACGGACTTGTGAGGTCCGGGGAGTGTTTGTACAACTTGAGCACCATAATAAGCAACAAAATGCAGAATGAACATGATCAAAGGCATAAATACATGTATGCTATATTTCAATCCAAGTTCCGCGAATCTAAGACATTTAGCTCACTACGCAGCCTGCAAAAGGTCTTCTCATCTAAAGGCTTGGTAAAGATATCGGCTAGCTGGTTCTCGGTGCTAACATAAAACACTTCGATATCTCCCTTTTGCTGGTGGTCTCTCAAAAAGTGATGCCGGATGTCAATGTGCTTTGTGCGGCTGTGCTCAACAGGATTTTCCGCTATTCGGATAGCACTCTCATTATCACATAGGAGTGGGACTTTGCTCAGATTGTAGCCAAAGTCCCTTAGGGTTTGCCTCATCCAAAGTAGTTGCGCGCAACACTGACCTGCGGCAACATACTCGGCCTCAGCGGTGGATAGGGCAACGGAGGTTTGTTTCTTAGAGTTCCATGACACCAGGGACCTTCCTAAGAATTGGCACGTCCCCGATGTACTCTTCCTATCGACCTTACATCCAGCATAGTCGGAATCTGAGTACCCAATCAAGTCAAAGTTAGACCCCTTTGGATACCAGATCCCGAAGCAAGGCGTAGCGACTAAATATCTAAGAATTCGCTTCACCGCCACCAAGTGACACTCCTTAGGATCGGATTGAAATCTAGCACACATGCATACGCTAAGCATAATATCCGGTCTACTAGCACATAAATAAAGTAAAGACCCTATCATTGACCGGTATGCTTTTTGATCAACGGACTTACCTCCTTTGTTGAGGTCGGTGTGTCTGTCGGTTCCCATCGGTGTCTTTGCGGGCTTGGCGTCCTTCATCCCAAACCGCTTTAGCAGATCTTGCGTGTACTTCGTTTGGGAGATGAAGGTGCCGTCCTTGAGTTGCTTCACTTGGAACCCAAGGAAGTAGTTCAACTCGCCCATCATCGACATCTCGAATTTCTGCGTCATCACCCTGCTAAACTCTTCACAAGACTTTTGATTAGTAGAACCAAATATTATGTCATCGACATAAATTTGGCATACAAACAAATCACCATCACATGTCTTTGTAAAAAGAGTTGGATCGGCTTTCCCAACCTTGAAAGCATTAGCAAGTAAGAAATCTCTAAGGCATTCATACCATGCTCTTGGGGCTTGCTTAAGTCCATAGAGCGCCTTAGAGAGCTTACATACGTGGTCGGGGTACCGCTCATCCTCGAAGCCAGGGGGTTGCTCCACGTACACCTCCTCCTTTATTGGCCCGTTGAGGAAAGCGCTCTTCACATCCATTTGGTACAACCTGAAAGAATGGTGAGCGGCATATGCTAGCAAGATACGAATGGACTCTAGCCTAGCCACAGGAGCAAAAGTCTCCTCAAAGTCCAAACCTGCGACTTGGGCATAACCTTTTGCCACAAGTCGAGCCTTGTTCCTTGTCACCACTCCGTGCTCGTCTTGTTTGTTGCGGAACACCCACTTGGTTCCCACAACATTTTGCTTGGGACGAGGCACCAGCGTCCAAACTTCATTGCGCTTGAAGTTGTTAAGTTCCTCCTGCATGGCCAACACCCAATCCGGATCTAGCAAGGCCTCCTCTACCCTGAAAGGCTCAATAGAGGATACAAACGAGTAATGTTCACAAAAATTAACTAATCGAGATCGAGTAGTTACTCCCTTGCTAATGTCACCCAGAATTTGGTCGACGGGATGATCCCTTTGAATCATCGCTCGAACTTGGGTTGGAGGTGCCGGTTGCGCTTCTTCCTCCATCACGTGATCATCTTGTGCTCCCCCTTGATCACACGCCTCCTTTTGATGAACCTGTTCATCGTCTTGAGTTGGGGGATGCACCATCGTTGAGGAAGAAGGTTGATCTCGTTCATCTTGTTCCTGTGGCCGAACGTCTCCAATCGCCATGGTTCGTATAGCGGCCGTTGGAACATCTTCTTCATCTACATCATCACAATCAACAACTTGCTCTCTTGGAGAGCCATTAGTCTCATCAAATACAACGTCGCTAGAGACTTCAACCAAACCCGAAGATTTGTTGAAGACCCTATACGCCTTTGTATTTGAATCATAACCTAATAAAAACCCTTCTACAGCTTTGGGAGCAAACTTAGAATTTCTACCCTTCTTCACTAGAATGTAGCATTTGCTCCCAAATACACGAAAGTACGATACATTGGGTTTGTTACCGGTTAGTAGCTCATATGACGTCTTCTTGAGGAGGCGGTGAAGGTAGACCCTGTTGATGGCGTGGCAAGCCGTGTTCACGGCTTCCGACCAAAAGCACTCGGGGGTCTTGAACTCTCCAAGCATCGTCCTCGCCATATCAATTAGCGTCCTATTCTTCCTCTCTACCACACCATTTTGCTGTGGTGTGTAGGGAGCGGAGAACTCGTGCTTGATTCCTTCCTCCTCAAGAAACTCCTCCACTTGAAGGTTCTTGAACTCGGACCCGTTGTCGCTCCTTATCTTCTTCACCTTGAGCTCAAACTCATTTTGAGCTCTCCTGAGGAAGCGCTTGATGGTCCCTTGGGTTTCAGACTTATCCTGCAAAAAGAACACCCAAGTGAAGCGGGAAAAGTCATCAACAATAACTAAACCATACTTACTTCCTCCTATGCTTAGATAGGCGACGGGTCCGAAGAGGTCCATATGCAGCAGCTCCAGAGGTCTTGACGTGGTCATCACATTCTTGCTGTGATGTGCTCCTCCAACTTGTTTACCTGCCTGACAAGCTGCACAAGGTCTATCTTTTTCGAAATAAACATTGGTTAGACCTATCACGTGTTCTCCCTTTAGAAGCTTGTGGAGATTCTTCATCCCCACATGTGCTAAGCGGCGATGCCACAGCCAGCCCATGCAAGTCTTAGCCATTAAGCATGCATCTAGACCGGCCTCTTCTTTTGCAAAATCTACTAAGTAAAGCTTGCCGTCTAGTACACCCTTAAAAGCTAGTGAACCATCACATCTTCTAAAGACAGACACATCTACATTTGTAAATAAACAATTATATCCCATTTGACATAATTGACTAACAGATAGCAAATTATATCCAAGACTCTCCACTAGGAATACATTTGATATAGAATGCTCATTAGAAATTGCAATTTTACCTAACCCTTTTACCTTGCCTTGATTCCCATCACCGAATATAATTGAATCTTGGGAATCCTTATTCTTGACGTAGGAGGTGAACATCTTCTTCTCCCCCGTCATATGGTTTGTGCATCCGCTGTCGATAATCCAGCTTGAACCCCCGGATGCATAAACCTGCAAGGCAAATTTAGGCTTGGGTCTTAGGTACCCAACTCATGTTGGGTCCTGCAAGGTTAGCACAAATATCTTTAGGGACCCAAATGCAAGATTTATCTCCCTTGCATCTCGCCCCTAATTTCCTAGCAACTACCTTCTTACCCTTCCTACAAATAGCAAAGGGAGTATTGCAAGCATAATAAATGGTAGAAGGTTTGTTTACAACTTTTCTAGGAACATGAGCAAAATTTCTCCTAGGCATATGCGCAACATTTCTCCTACTCATATCTCTATCATGCTGATAAGAAGAACTAGAAGCAAACATGGCATGAGAATCATAAACATGTGAATCAAAGTCATTTCTAGCATTTCTCCTATCACGGTACAAGAAAGCATGGTTCCTTTTAGCACTACTAGCCATAGGGGCCTTCCCTTTCTCCTTGACGAAGACGGGAGCCTTATGGCTTGTTAAGTTCTTGGCTTCCCTCTTGAAGCCAAGCCCATCCTTAATTGAGGGGTGTCTACCAACCGTGTAGGCATCCCTTGCAAATTTTATTTTATCAACTTCATTCTTGCTAGTCTTAAGTTGGGCATTAAGACTAGCCACTTCATCATTTAGTTTTGAAATTGACACTAAGTGTTCACTACAAGCATTAACATCAAAATCTTTACACCTAGTACAAATTTCAACATGTTCAACACAGGAATTAGATTTATATGCTACTTCTAATTTAGCAATTAAATCATTGTTAACACCTTGTAAGGTAGTAATGGTTTCATGACAGGTAGATAGTTCACTAGAACGCATTTCATTTCTTTTAATTTCTAGAGCAAGAGAATTTTGTGCACTAACAAATTTATCATGCTCCTCATATAAAAGATCCTCTTGTTTTTCTATTAATCTATTCTTGTCATTTAAAGCATCAATCAACTCATTAATCTTATTAATTTTAGATCTATCTAAGCCTTTGAACAAGCAAGAATAATCTATGTCATCATCATCACTAGACTCACTTTCACTAGAAGAAGCATAAGTGGAGTCTTGAGTACTCACCTTCTTCTCCCTTGCCATAAGGCAAGTGAGACGCTCGTTGGGGAAGAGAGCCGATTTGTTGAAGGCAGTGGCGGCGAGTCCTTCGTTGTCGGAGTCGGAGGAGGAGCAATCCGAGTCCCACTCCTTTCCTAGATGCGCCTCGCCCTTTGCCTTCTTGTATTGCTTCTTCTTCTCTCTTTTGTTCCCCTTTTCTTGGTCACTTTCATTATCGGGACAGTTAGCAATGAAATGACCAAGCTTACCGCATTTGAAGCATGAGCGCTTCCCCTTGGCTTTGGTCTTGCTTGGTTGTCCCTTGTGACCTTTAAGCACCGTCTTGAATCTTTTGATGATGAGAGCCATCTCTTCATCATTAAGGCCAGCCGCCTCAATCTGTGCCACCTTGCTAGGTAGCGCCTCCTTGCTTCGTGTTGCCTTGAGAGCAAGGGGTTGCGGCTCGTTGATCGGACCATTCAAGGCGTCGTCCACATACCTCGCCTCCTTGATCATCATTCGCCCGCTAACGAATTTCCCAAGAACTTCTTCGGGCGACATCTTGGTGTACCTGGGATTTTCACGTATATTGTTCACCAAGTGAGGATCAAGAACGGTAAATGACCTGAGCATTAGGCGGACGACGTCGTGGTCCGTCCATCGTGTGCTTCCGTAGCTCCTTATCTTGTTGATAAGGGTCTTGAGCCGGTTGTATGTTTGCGTCGGCTCCTCGCCCCTTATCATTGCGAACCGTCCAAGCTCGCCCTCCACCAACTCCATCTTGGTGAGTAAGGTGACGTCGTTCCCCTCATGAGAAATCTTGAGGGTGTCCCAGATTTGCTTGGCGTTATCCAAGCCGCTCACCTTATGGTATTCATCCCTGCACAAGGAAGCTAGAAGAACAGTAGTAGCTTGTGCATTCTTATGAATTTGTTCATTAATGAACATGGGACTATCCGAACTATCAAAGTGCATTCCACTCTCTACAATCTCCCATATACTAGGATGGAGAGAGAATAGGTGACTACGCATTTTGTGACTCCAAAATCCGTAGTCCTCTCCATCAAAGTGTGGGGGCTTGCCGAGTGGAATGGAGAGCAAATGAGAATGTGAACTTTGCGGAATACGAGAGTAATCAAAGGAAAAGTTCGAATTAACCGGTTTCCTTCTCTCGTAGTCGTTGTGGTCCTCGTCCTTTTGGGAAGAAGTAGACTCGTCGCTGTCGTAGTAGACGATCTCCTTGATGCGCCTTGTCTTCTTCTTCTTCCCTTCCTTCCGTCTTTGGCCCGAGCCGGAGTCGGTAGGCTTATCGTCCTTCGGCTCGTTGACGAAGGATTCCTTCTCTTTGTCATTGATCACAATACCCTTCCCCTTAGGATCCATCTCTTCGGGCGGTTAGTCCCTTTGTGAAGAGAACGGCTCTGATACCAATTGAGAACACCTAGAGGGGGGGGGTGAATAGGTGATCCTGTAAAAACTTCAAACTTAAGCCACAAAAACTTGTTAAGTGTTAGCACGATTATTGCCAAGTGGCTAAGGTGAAGTCTCAACAAAACACAATATCACAAAAGATCAAACACAGATGTGACACAGTGGTTTATCCCGTGGTTCGGCCAAGACCAACGCTTGCCTACTCCACGTTGTGGCGTCCCAACGGACGAGGGTTGCAATCAACCCCTCTCAAGCGGTCCAAAGACCCACTTGAATACCATGGTGTTTTGTTTGCCTTTCACTATCCCGTTTGCAAGGAATCTCCACAAATTGGAGTCTCTTGCCCTTACAAGTATATGATCACAAAGACGCACAGAGTAAGGGAGGGAAGCAACACACACAAATCCACAGCAAAAGCGCACACACACGGCCAAGAATCGAGCTCACAAGACTATCTCAGAGTTCTCACTTAGAACAGAGCTCGAATCACTTAGAAACACAAACGAATGCGCAGAGACTTAGTGTGGATGATCAAGAATGCCCAAAGGTTGCTTGTGTGTCTCCTCCATGCGCCTAGAGGCTCCTTTTATAGCCCCAAGGCAGCTAGGAGCCGTTGAGAGCAAATCCGGAAGGCCATCCTTGCCTTCTGTCGTCGGGGGCACCGGACAGTCCGGTGCACACCGGACACTGTCCGGTGCCCGATTTGTTTCCTTAACTGGCGCTGCCGACCGTTGCAGCCCGTTGGAGATCTGCGAGCCGTTGGCGCACCGGACATGTCCGGTGCACACCGGACAGTCCGGTGTCGTCTTCCGACCGTTGGCTCGGCCACGTGTCCCGCGCGGATTGCGCGGCCGACCGTTGGCCCTGGCCGACCGTTGGCTCACCGGACAGTCCGGTGCACACCGGACAGTCCGGTGCACACCGGACAGTCCGGTGAATTTTAGCCGTACGCCATCGGCGAATTCCCGAGAGCAGCCAGTTCGAGCCGAGTCAGCCTGGCGCACCGGACACTGTCCGGTGCACACCGGACAGTCCGGTGCTCCAGACCGAGCTGAGACTTGGCTGCACACAGCCAAGTCTTTCTCTCCCCTTTTCTCTTTTTCTTCTTTCTGTTTCTAACACTTAGACAATTATGTTAGTCCACAAAACCAATGTACTAAGGCTTAGAAACATACCTTTATCTCATGATTTGCACCTTGTTCATCCATGTATATAACTTCACAATTAAACACATGTGTTGGCACTCAATCACCAAAATACTTAGAAATGGCCCAAGGGCACATTTCCCTTTCAACTAGCCAATTTCTTAACCATCACTTCATCTTTACTAGAGTTCTACGTATAGGTCAGTGGCCAAGTCTCCATAACTGCGGAGGTACGGCGATCCGAATCGATTATACTCAGCTGAGGATCTCTGATCACACGACATATGTAGCACTTAACCCTTGCATATGTCAACCTGCCACCGGGGTTCTTAAGACCAGATCAGGTTCACGTCAATCGAGAGCACAGATACACTACCGTCCAGCCTCTTGCCACGGAGGGTACACGCTACTCTCGCCACCGCTCCACGCCCATTGCGTGTTATCTTATTCTGGCCTTAGTCTGTCCGAGGCAAGGCTTACCCACGACGAGGCATGTGACCAGTTAAAGGGTCCTCGGTCAGCAGGCCTACATCGACACGGTCCTTAAACGACTTAGACGGAGACACTACACCGAGACTCTCTGTAACACCCACTTTGTAAGCAGGGTCTAAAATGAGAAAGTATATGGCTCGATATCTATATGTGTTACTCATGTTTATCGTTTCATGTGAACACCATATCTAGAAACAAATAATTAATTAAAAATAAATAAATATATGCCATTAAAACTTGCATCATGCTGGGATTTTATTTTGTGTGTGCATTCTGTGACAACATAAAATAATGAGAGAAGAATTACATTAATACCCAAATGGGAATTTAAGATTTGAAAGAAATTCTAGAATTTAGAAGGGAGAAGAAAATAAGTATGGTGTGGATAAAATAAGTAATTAAAAATATATTATTCCAAGACTAGATTTTGAATTTGTATAATTAACCCAAAGCTGAAACTCATATTCAAGTTCAAATTTGGATTCAAATAATCATGAAATAAATCAGAACCTAAAAGAAAAAGAATAAAACCTACCTGGGCTAGAATCCCCACATTTCGGCCCACCTACGGATCCTTCACCGCGCGCGCCCCTGATGTCCCTCTGACACGCAGCCCCTCTGGTCAGCCACTTCCGCGCTACCTTGCGCTTGCTGGCGAGATTCACCGTTAGATGGACCAAGTCCCTGACTGGTGGGGCACCCGTGTCAGCTCGTTCCTCTTCGCCTTAACAGACTCGCGCAGAATTGTCGTCGCGCGTGGATCGCGGCAAAGCTCCCCGGCTTCCCCTCACCCAGGGCGTGTAGATAAATTAGGACCTCCCTTGGACCCTCCGTTAACCCACGCGAAAAGAAAAACCCGAGCAGCCGATATCGTTTGGTAATCGCTAGCCGCCAAATTAACATCGCCGGGCGTGAAGGTGTGCCGCCACCGACGACGTTCGTCCGCGAGGGCGCTCTAGATCCGGAGCTCAATGGTGGTGCCATACGGGATCACGTGAACCGTGCGCCACTCCTTTCTGGTCGCGGTTGGTGACGGGTATGCCGGTGATTACTCGCCGGATTTCAAATCCACTCCGAGAAATCCCCTGCCGTGGACCCGCTCGACCTTCACGAAGTACTCCGGTATGAGGCCCTCCATCGATCTCACTACCCATATGCAGTAGTTTACGCCCCTCGGATCGATTCACGGCGGCTAGAGTAGAGTTTTGGTTGTGGTCCGACAATGGACCACCGTGGTCCAGGGCGCCGCCGTGTTCTGCGTGAACCAGAGAAGAAGACATGGTGGTGGTCGTTGATCGTGTGATGGACGGCCACGATTAGATCCGGTGTCCCCTTTCTCCCGATTGGATCGCGACCGTTGGATCTTTCACCGACGGTGTTGATTAGATTATGCGTACCGATTCGGGAGGGCGTAGCGGTGGCCGTTCGATCGGGATCGTGCGCGTCCAGGGCGTGTTCCCCTGTTTTAAATCGGGACCGTAGATCTAAATTTGTGCGGCTATTAGAGCGTACCAGTTCGGGGCCGCTAGATCTAATCTGTAGCATCCATTAGCGATCGTGCGACCGAGATTGCAAGATACCCCTTCGGCCGGGAAAACATTCAAAAGAGTCCCTATAGTTTATAGAAATCAACCCGCCATCCACTTGTGGCTGTTCTCCGTGCCTAGAAATATTTACTCTGAGACCCCTGTAGTTTGCAGAAAATGAGGCCCGATCCAGAGCTGTTTGAAATTGAGTAAATAAATTGGAAAAGGGATTTTTTATAGGAAAATAATTGCTAGAACTTCAATAATTCATAGAAAATGCATATGAACTCCAAATTACTTCATTCCAGTTCCTAAAATTTTGTAATTTTATTCTCTAGCACTTAGTGTCTCTGTTTTATCATGACAACAGTAAAAAAATTAATCCCACACTTAATCCTATTTTAAACACATAAAACCTTTGGAAATTCATAACTTAAATTCTATAACTCCAAAAATTATGGTTCCTATTTCTAGAATTTTATTTTAATGTGTAGATTATTACTGTGTATTTTGTATATATGTTTGGTGTAATGTTAATTTCGCTATATGCACTGTGCTTGTTTGTATTGTGGCGAGTAGAAGAGCCCGTGACCGAGGATCCTGGTGAGCAGCAGGTTGAAGTAGCTGAGCAGGAGCTCATTGAAGGCAAGTTGTGCCCTTGACCACTTTTTACCTAATAATGTTCTTTAATATCATTTATCCATGCATAGGTTAATTTTGATGGGACCCAATAGGTCACCCTAGATTGTTTATCTCATTACCTTGTTTACCCCTGAATCACTTGGGTAGTTTGCTATTGCTTTATATGGTTTTGGGATAATCATTTATTATATCTATGTTCCAATTATTCTTGTTATTCTATTTATGTTCATGTCAAGTTCATTAATGTTAATTGGAACATAGAGCTTAACTTGAGTAACACGTGCCACCACAAGGGTTTAATGGGACGCCCTTGGCTGACTAATTAGGAAAGCTAGTGGAAGACTACCTTACCCGGAAGGGGCAAGGGCAGCAGGGGAGTTGCATGCAAGGAGGTTCTCGGGTTGATTTTGCTGCGATGGCGGTCAGACGTGGGATTCTTGCAAGTGCTCTTCCTATAAACTATAGCGGATTTTCGGAAGCTAGTGGAACTTTGTAAAGGCCTCGTAGTGTTGCCCTGCCGCGCTTCCTAGGTAGAGGTGTATGGGAGTCGCGACCCCTTGGCAGATGGGTAACATGACTTGTGGGTAAAGGGTACAACCTCTGCAGAGTGTAAAACTGGTATACTAGCCGAGCTCACGGTCATGAGCGGCTCAGGACTCTCTGATGTTTAAATTATGGAACTTAAATTCAATTTTGTCATTTGCATTGCATGGGTTTATTATTAATTTTGTTCTATTACTTTACTTATGGTTTGGGATTTACTTACACTTAGTAACTGTTAATAAAATTTTGACCAACTACTTAAAAGCAATGCTCAGCTTTAACCCCTATCATTGATTAGCCTTACACATCACATGAACTCACACCTTTGTGAGTTTATGTCCACTGGTTCCCCACAACTTGTTGAGCTATGATCATGTGTGAGCTCACCCTTGCTGTCTCACCCCCCCCACAGGAGAAGAGCAGGTGGTTCAGGAGGAGCCACAAGGCGAGGAGTATGATCTGATCTAGGTGGCGTTTCTCAGTTGACATTGGCGCCGACGATCCTTAGTTCGTTTTATATTTATTATTTTATTTTGTAATAAGTCTTCCGCTATGTAATAAATACTCTGATGTTTTATGACATTTATCTCTATACACTCTATTATTATATATGTTGTCTTATTGGCGCATGTATGAGATGCACCTGGCTTTGTTCCTTAAAGCCGGGTGTGATAGAAGTGGTATCAGAGGAAATGTTGACTGTAGGACGAAACCTAGATAGAAATGGATAACCCTTACCTACTTACCTTACTCTGATTCATTCTATACTTATCTCACTCTGATTCTTTCTATACTCATCTCATCTTGATCTTGTCTCACCTTTTGCTACTCTACTCTGATTAATCTTATCTTTTCTACTCTAAGACAAGATGGATTTCACACCTTGGAATCCTACCACTATGATCTTTTTAAGAGATAGGGAACCTAAGACAAAATTTAAAACTATTTTCTTTATTTAAAAATGATTGGTTGATTGTGCTGATGATAAATGCCTGATTTGCTTCTTTGATTAAATTATTATAGATGGGCATCTTAGCATGTACCAACATAAGGTATTGAATTAGCTTTAGTAGGTAAAATATTAATCTGCTTAGCTAATAAATCCCCCAAAGTAACCTGATTTGTAAATACCTGCCTTGTCTAATATTCTCTTACCATATGTATCTAACTCAGATGGTCAATACCAGGTGGGGTGGTGGAATTGATTTGCCTCCTAATAGACACACTCGGTGGATATATAGACAACCCCAGCCACAGCCAATAGAGATGAATCCTCCTAATCCTCCACCAGGCGGAGTTGACCCACTGATTGCAGCTCAGATGAGAGTGATGCAACAAATGGCGGACACTATGGCGGATATGCGTGCTCCGATGCAGCAAGAACGCCAGGAGATGCGCCAGGAAAGAGAAGAGATACGCCAGGAATTACGCCAGGAGCGAGAGGAGATACGCCAGGAAAGGAGGGCGCAACAACAGCTGCAACAACAACAGCAACATGTACCATTGCCTCCACCTCCACCACCAGTTCCACCCCGAGATAAGCATAGGGAGTTCATGAGTCATAAGCCGCCTACATTTGCAAGCTCTCCTGATCCACTGGACGCGGATGATTGGCTGAAGTCCGTTGAGAAGATGTTGAATATTGCACAATGCACTGACCGGGAGAAAGTGTTATATGCTTCTGGACGTCTGACAGGTCCTGCTGCTGATTGGTGGGATTCATATACTGCTGCCCACGATGCTGCTGATACTATCACTTGGGCAGAGTTCAGTACACAGTTCAGGAATTATCATATACCAGCTGGATTGATGAAGATTAAGAAGAAGGAATTTCTGTCGCTGAAGCAAGGAAGTATGTTAGTCAGCGAGTACCGCGACAAGTTTATCCAGTTATCCAGATATGCCCCTGATGAAGTTGCTGAAGATGAGAGGAAGCATGAGCATTTTATTGAAGGACTTAATGGACCTCTGCAGTATGCCCTAGTGGCACATACATTTCCATCATTTCAGAGGCTTCTTGATAAGGCACTAGCTATTGAACACAAGCGTGTTCAGCTGGGAGATTTGAAGAGAAAGGCTATATCTCAAGGACAAGGAAGCAGCAGTGTCCGTCCTCGCTACAGTTCACCTCAGGGTACACCAGTTCGCACTGGCGGAGGCCAGCGCCCAGTTCAGCAATCACCACTGAGGACTCCACCTCCTCGACAGGCTACTCCCACTGGCACCCCGACGAAGTTCTTAGGACAGAGTCCAGGCACTACTTGTTTCAAGTGTGGGAAGACTGGACACTATGCAAATGTCCGCCCACAGAGGATTGCTACTACTCCAGTTCAGAATAGGTAGCAAACTCCAGGATCTAGCAAGGGATATTCTATTGCCAAGGTTAATCAAGTCAGCGTTGATGCTACTCTGGATGGTGCTGACATCGTACTTGGTATGTTTTATGTTAATGCTATTCCTGCAACTGTATTATTTGATTGTGGTGCTACACATTCATTCATGTCTGCTCGATATGCCAACACAAATGAGATACCACTGTTAAAAATGATAAAACCAATGATAGTAATTACACCTAAAGGGCCTGTTGAGGCAAATCAAATGACACGTAGATTGACATTAACAATTATGGGGAGAGAATTTGGAGCTACTGCTATAATATTAGAGGCAAGCAGTATAGATCTGATCCTTGGTATGTCATGGTTAAGAAAGGCAAAGGCCATTATAGCATGTGGTAGAGGTACTGTAGAACTCACTACCACTAAAGGAGAAAGATTTCAAGTTAATATTGCAGTGACCACCTCATCCAAACGTGCAATGTTCTTTATACCTGAGGAGTTTGTTGGTGACAACATCCGTGTGGTTAGAGATTTTCCGGATGTCTTTCCAGAGGAGTTACCAGGGATGCCACCTGATAGAGAAGTTGAGTTTGTTATTGTTCTCTTACCTGGGACTGCCCCTATTTCTAAACGGCCATACAGGATGTCCGTAGAGGAGTTGAAGGAACTGAAGAAGTAGTTAACTGAGTTACAAGAGGCTGGGTACATTTGTCTGAGTTCCTCACCGTGGGGAGCACCGGTTCTGTTTGTACAGAAGAAGGATGGATCACAGCGGATGTGTGTGGATTATAGATCTCTTAATGATGTTACTGTGAAGAACAAGTATCTGTTACCCCGTATTGAGGATTTATTTGATCAAATGAGAGGTGCAAGGGTATTCTCGAAGATTGATCTACGATCAGGATACTATCAGATGAGGATTAGACCATCGGATATTCCCAAGACGGCTTTCTCGACTCGATATGGATTATATGAGTTCACTGTTATGTCGTTTGGATTAACCAATGCACCAGCTTATTTTATGAACTTGATGAATAAGATGTTTATGGAGTATTTGGACAGATTCGTCGTGGTGTTCATCGACGATATTCTTATCTATTCCCAGAGTGATAGCGATCACGAGGAACATCTGAGATTGGTGCTACAGAAGCTACGAGATAACCAGCTATATGCCAAGTTCAGCAAGTGCGAGTTTTGGATTGGCGAGGTGCCATTTCTTGGTCATATCATTTCTAATGGAGGAATTTCAGTGGATCCTGCTAAGGTTAAGGAGATAATAGAGTGGAGAGTACCCACTACAGTTACTGAGATTCGGAGTTTCTTGGGATTAGCAAGATATTATCGGAGATTTATTGAAGGATTCTCTAAAATTGCTAAGCCTATGACTTCACTTTTGGAGAAAGGAAGAGAATTTAAGTGGGACGAGAAGTGCCAAGACAGCTTTGATCAATTGAAGAAAAGATTGATGTCGCCCCCAGTATTGGTTATGCCAGACCTACAGAAAGGATTTGATATCTATTGTGATGCATGTGGCCAAGGCTTAGGATGTGTGCTCATGCAGGAAGGACATGTGATTGCATATGCTTCTCGTCAGTTGCGGAAACATGAATTGAACTACCCCACTCATGACTTGGAATTGGCAGCCGTTGTGCATGCGCTTAAGATTTGGAGACATTATATCATGGGGACCAAGTGTCAAGTATATACGGATCATAAGAGTTTGAAGTATATATTCACTCAGAAGGATCTCAACCTTAGGCAACGCCGTTGGTTGGAGCTTATTAAAGATTATGATTTGGAGATTCACTATCACCCGGGCAAGGCAAATTTGGTTGCAGATGCCTTGAGTCGAAAGGAGCATGTTCATTCAGCTATTGTTGCCCAGCTACCTGATGAGATTGTTGAGGACTTCAGGAGACTTAACCTGGGGATAGTTGCTCATACAGAAGGAGTTACTATTGATATGGAACCTACTTTGGAGCAAGAAATCCGCAAAGGTCAACTTGATGATGCTAAAATAAAAGAGATTAAGGATCTGATTACTGAAGGTCGAGTTCCGGAATTTACGGAAGATGAGCAAGGCACTGTATGGTTCAAGGACAGGATGTGTGTTCCTGATATTGAAAGCCTTCGTGAGACTATATTGAAGGAGGCCCATGACTCGGATTATTCTATTCATCCTGGTAGTACTAAGATGTATCAGGATTTGAAGCGGAAGTATTGGTGGTATGGATTGAAAAGAGATGTGGCTGCACATGTGGCTATGTGCGATGTATGTCAAAGAGTTAAGGCTGAACACCAGAGGCCAGCTGGACTACTGCACCCACTGAAGATACCTGAGTGGAAGTGGGAAGAGATTGGTATGGATTTCATTACTGGATTGCCTCGCACCCAGAAAGGATATGATGCTATATGGGTGATTGTGGATAGATTGACTAAAGTGGCTCACTTTATTCCTGTCAAGACTACTTATAAAGGTTCTCAGCTAGCAGAGTTATATATGGCTCGGATTGTGTGTTTACATGGAGTACCAAATAAGATCGTGTCTGATCGAGGTTCACAGTTTACCTCAAGATTCTGGAGAAGCTTTCATGAGAACATGAGTACGAAGTTGAATTTTAGTACGGCTTATCAACCTCAGACTGATGGACAGACCGAAAGAACTAATCAAGTATTAGAAGATATGTTGAGAGCTTGTGCCCTTCAGCACGGAGGAAGTTGGGATAAAAGTCTACCGTATGCTGAGTTCTCATATAATAATAGTTATCAGGCCAGTCTGAAGATGTCACCTTTTGAAGCTTTATATGGGAGGAAGTGCAGGACTCCTTTGTATTGGGATCAAACTGGAGAAAGACAATTCTTTGGGTCTGAGCTGATTCAAGAGGCAGAAGAACAAGTCCGTATAATTCGAGAGAATTTGAGGGTGGCTCAAACCAGGCAAAAGAGTTATGCTGATAATAGAAGGAGGCCACTGGAATTTGAAGAAGGAGATTATGTGTATCTCAAGGTGTCGCCACTTCGTGGAATGAGGAGATTCAAAGTTAAGGGCAAATTGTCCCCTCGCTATATTGGACCATTCTTGATTTTTAGGCGAGTTGGGAAGATGGCATACCAACTCAAGCTACCTGCTAGTCTATCGGATGTGCATAATGTGTTCCACGTATCTCAACTGAAGAAGTGTCTCCGTGTCCCTAAGGAATAGTTACCGATGGAAGAGCTCAGTGTTCAGGGTGATTTGACTTACACGGAGTAGCCGATCAAGATTCTTGACACATTGACTCGAGTTACAAGAAATAAGGTGATAAAGATGTGCAAAGTACAATGGAGTCACCATGGCGAAGATGAAGCAACGTGGGAGAGAGAAGAAGAGCTTCGCATAGATTTTCCCCATCCTTTCCCTCGTTCTTCTTAAATCTCGAGGATGAGATTATTTTTAAGGGGGGTAGGATTTGTAACACCCACTTTGTAAGCAGGGTCTAAAATGAGAAAGTATATGGCTCGATATCTATATGTGTTACTCATGTTTATCGTTTCATGTGAACACCATATCTAGAAACAAATAATTAATTAAAAATAAATAAATATATGCCATTAAAACTTGCATCATGCTGGGATTTTATTTTGTGTGTGCATTCTGTGACAACATAAAATAATGAGAGAAGAATTACATTAATACCCAAATGGGAATTTAAGATTTGAAAGAAATTCTAGAATTTAGAAGGGAGAAGAAAATAAGTATGGTGTGGATAAAATAAGTAATTAAAAATATATTATTCCAAGACTAGATTTTGAATTTGTATAATTAACCCAAAGCTAAAACTCATATTCAAGTTCAAATTTGGATTCAAATAATCATGAAATAAATCAGAACCTAAAAGAAAAAGAATAAAACCTACCTGGGCTGGAATCCCCACATTTCGGCCGACCTACGGATCCTTCACCGCGCGCGCCCCTGATGTCCCTCTGACACGCGGCCCCTTTGGTCAGCCACTTCCGCGCTCCCTTGCGCTTGCTGGCGAGATTCACCGTTAGATGGACCAAGTCCCTAACTGGTGGGGCACCCGTGTCAGCTCGTTCCTCTTCGCCTTAACAGACTCGCGCAGAATTGTCATCGCGCGTGGATCACGGCAAAGCTCCCCGGCTTCCCCTCACCTAGGGCGTGTAGATAAATTAGGACCTCCCTTGGACCCTCCGTTAACCCACGCGAAAAGAAAAACCCGAGCAGCCGATATCGTTGGGTAATCGCTAGCCGCCAAATTAACATCGCCGGGCGTGAAGGTGTGCCGCCACCGACGACGTTCGTCCGCGAGGGCGCTCCAGGTCTGGAGCTCAACGGTGGTGCCATACGGGATCACGTGAACCGTGTGCCACTCCTTTCTGGTCGCGGTTGGTGACGGGTATGCCGGTGATTACTCGCCGGATTTCAAATCCACTCCGGGAAATCCCCTGCCGTGGACCCGCTCGACCTTCACGAAGTACTCCAGTATGAGGCCCTCCATCGATCTCACTACCCATATGCAGTAGTTTACGCCCCTCGGATCGATTCACGGTGGCTAGAGTAGAGTTTTGGTTGTGGTCCGACAATGGACCACCGTGGTCCAGGGCGCCGTCGTGTTCTGTGTGAACTAGAGAAGAAGACATGGTGGTGGTCGTTGATCGTGTGATGGACGGCCACGATTAGATCCGGTGTCCCCTTTCTCCCGATTGGATCGCGACCGTTGGATCTTTCACCGACGGTGTTGATTAGATTATGCGTACCGATTCGGGAGGGCGTAGCGGTGGCCGTTCGATCGGGATCGTGCGCGTCCAGGGCGTGTTCCCCTGTTTTAAATCGGGACCGTAGATCTAAATTTGTGTGGATATTAGAGCGTACCGGTTCGGGGCTGCTAGATCTAATCTGTAGCGTCCATTAGCGATCGTGCGACCGAGATTGCAAGATACCCCTTCGGCCGGGAAAACATTCAAAAGAGTCCCTATAGTTTATAGAAATCAACCCGCCATCCACTTGTGGCTGTTCTCTGTGCCTAGAAATATTTACTCTGAGACCCCTGTAGTTTGCAGAAAATGAGGCCCGATCCAGAGCTGTTTGAAATTGAGTAAATAAATTGGAAAAGGGATCTTTTTTATAGGAAAATAATTGCTAGAACTTCAATAATTCATAGAAAATGCATATGAACTCCAAATTACTTCATTCCAGTTCCTAAAATTTTGTAATTTTATTCTCTAGCACTTAGTGTCTCTGTTTTATCATGACAATAGTAAGAAAATTAATCCCACACTTAATCCTATTTTAAACACATAAAACCTTTGGAAATTCATAACTTAAATTCTATAACTCCAGAAATTATGGTTCCTATTTCTAGAATTTTATTTTAATGTGTAGATTATTACTGTGTATTTTGTATATATGTTTGGTGTAATGTTAATTTTGCTATATGCACTGTGCTTGTTTGTATTGTGGTGAGTAGAAGAGCCCGTGACCGAGGATCCTGGTGAGCAGCAGGTTGAAGTAGCTGAGCAGGAGCTCATTGAAGGCAAGTTGTGCCCTTGACCACTTTTTACCCAATAATGTTCTTTAATATCATTTATCCATGCATAGGTTAATTTTGATGGGACCCAATAGGTCACCCTAGATTGTTTATCTCATTACCTTGTTTACCCCTGAATCACTTGGGTAGTTTGCTATTGCTTTATATGGTTTTGGGATAATCATTTATTATATCTATGTTCCAATTATTCTTGTTATTCTATTTATGTTCATGTCAAGTTCATTAATGTTAATTGGAACATAGAGCTTAACTTGAGTAACACGTGCCACCACAAGGGTTTAATGGGACGCCCTTGGCTGACTAATTAGGAAAGCTAGTGGAAGACTACCTTACCCGGAAGGGGCAAGGGCAGTAGGGGAGTTGCATGCAAGGAGGTTCTCGGGTTGATTTTGCTGCGATGGCGGTCAGACGGGGGATTCTTGCAAGTGCTCTTCCCTATAACTGTAGCGGGTTTTCGGAAGCTAGTGGAACTTTGTAAAGGCCTCGTAGTGTTGCCCTACCGCGCTTCCTAGGTAGAGCTGTATGGGAGTCGCAACCCCTTGGTAGATGGGTAACATGACTTGTGGGTAAAGGGTACAACCTCTGCAGAGTGTAAAACTGGTATACTAGCCGAGCTCACGGTCATGAGCGGCTCTGGACTCTCTGATGTTTAAATTATGGAACTTAAATTCAATTTTGTCATTTGCATTGCATGGGTTTATTATTAATTTTGTTCTATTACTTTACTTATGGTTTGGGATTTACTTACACTTAGTAACTACTAATAAAATTTTGACCAACTACTTAAAAGCAATGCTCAGCTTTAACCCCTATCATTGATTAGCCTTACACATCACATGAACTCACACCTTTGTGAGTTTATGTCCACTGGTTCCCCACAACTTGTTGAGCTATGATCATGTGTGAGCTCACCCTTGCTGTCTCACCCCCCCATAGGAGAAGAGCAGGTGGTTCAGGAGGAGCCACAAGGCGAGGAGTATGATCTGATCTAGGTGGCGTTTCTCAGTTGACATTGGCGCCGATGATCCTTAGTTCGTTTATATTTATTATTTTATTTTATAATAAGTCTTCCGCTATGTAATAAATACTCTGATGTTTTATGACATTTATCTCTATACACTCTGTTATTATATATGTTGTCTTCTTGGCGCATGTATGAGATGCACCTGGCTTTGTTCCTTAAAGCCGGGTGTGACACTCTCTTCTCGTGCAAGTCACCCGTCCGGTCTCAGCTTAATCAGTTAAACCCAAAGGTTGGTACCTGGCAGAGGTACATTCTTTTCGATGTTGAACCCATCACGGCCATGATGGATCCACTATCAAGTTTTATTTTTAAAACATCCCTCCCACTTTGCCAATCATCTTTTGTAAAACAAAACCTTTTATTTTGCTAGAGCCATCCTAAGCATAGTAAAAAACCTTTTGTAAAACAGGATATCAAGGAAAGTAATTAATTTCAAGGAAGGTAATGCAGGAAGTGTTTAGCATTCAATTCCTATTACCTAATGCAGCAAGCAAGTGAGAAAGATTTTAAAAACATCAAGGGTGGTGGCAAATGCACCGAGGCTTGCCTTCGTTGATAGGTGAGTCAGGCTCGGACCCGCAGATATCAAAGTAGAAACAACTTCCTGCCTGAGGTTCTGAAGGTGGTGGTGTCTTCTCTTCTGTTACTTCGACTTCTACTTCATTTTCTAGGGATAACCATATATATGTATATAAGAATGTATGCCATGAAATGCTCATGAAAGTGCAAGGATAATAAGAATTTATAATCTCAAGTTCTTGAATACAATTTTCCTTCACGGTTCACCGGAGAACTAGGGTTTCTGGAGTCAACAGTGAAGTTCAAAGAGCAAGGGTGGGGGTTTTGGGTTTTAATTCTCAAACAAGGTACAAATCAAACCAAACTCTACCCAAGGCTTCTAAATAATGTTTAAAGTTAAAATAAAAAGTTTGGGATTTTTTGGAATTACCATTTATTTTCTAAAAATCCAGAACTAATGTTTTAAGCTATTTTAAATACTCCAAAATTCCTTATTTAATCTAAAAATCATGAAACTATTTTATTAAATACTATGGAAGATAAGGAATCTAGGAAAATTGGTTTGACATTTTTAGGATTTTTCTACAATTTTCTAGAATTTATTTGGCTCTGGAAGAAAAAGAAAAAGAAAAACTTGCAACAGTTCTGGGCCGAATTCAAACTAGGCGGCCCAACAGCACATGAAACCGGGGCGCGCCCACGCCCGCGGTGGAGACTTCGCAGAAAGGCCCTCAGGGTTTTGGCTAACTGGAGATGGGTTCGGTTACTATTCTTCTGAGTCACTAACGATTTGCACAGAGGTCCTTCGGTTTCTAATTCTTCGCAGGCGGAGACCCTCGACGACGGCGAACACGACAGAGTTCTGGCGAGCGCGTATACTGGCCGAACAGGGCAACGACTGGCGCTGCCGAGCGGCTGTCACCCAATTGAACCCTCCCCGGTCATTTTCCCCAACCAAATTTCATGGTTGGCGATCTGCCAAGCTTTGCCCGCGAGGACAACGATGGCCATGGACCTTTGTTCGTGTTCCCAGTGATTGGTGAGCTCTCAGTCCAATTCGGTGGTTCGGCAAGCATCACGGAGTTATGAGAATGTTCAAATGAGGGAGCAGAAGGCGGGGGCTGACTTGGATTACGCTAGCCGCGGTGAGACTGGTTTCGCGGTGGAGGAAACCCGAATTGGGGAGACTCCAAAATTCGTGAGCTCTGGCGAACGATCGAGGCTAATTCGTGGTAGCTGGATACTTCACTGTCTTACGGAGCTCGCGGCGGGCTTAATTTATAGGCTTAGCGGGCGGTGGCCGTGAATTTGGATGAGACGCACGGCGGCCAGAGGAAGGGAAGTTTCACTAGCGCAGTGGATTCGTGGCCTCTACCGTGGCGGTCATTCCGGCGATCAACGGAGAGTCACTAAGGCTTATGGCGATGCAGTGGAGGTACTCAGGCACGTGGCACAAGGTCGAAAGGCGGCGTTCACCGGCGTGCCTATCGACTTCCACTGCGGTGTGTGCAGTACGGCGGCCGGATTTGTTTATGGCCGGAGTTATCCACGGCGGGGACCCTTTCTTGATCCTAAGTGCTATCCACTCGGTCAGCACGAATCATGGCGACCAAAAACGTGAATCCGTGCACGGTGGTCGTCGGCGGCGAGATATACTGCATCTTCTGATATTTTGCTACTCTACAATGGCCAAACAGCATTCAGTCGGTCTGACAGACTGTCTTGAGATCGATTTTTCTCTTAGATTCATATGGCAACTCAACCAATGCTCTGCAGCAAAATTGTAAAGCTACAAACTAGCTACACTTCGACTATAGGGATTGAACTCAGTTAAGCACTAAATCAGGGTTGAATCCTAGGCCAAAGATGTCTCTGTTACACTGTAAGTCTGAAGTTCAGAGTTTAATCAGTCTAACAGCCAGACTTTAGGCTTAATTATCTCCAATATCTTCTCAACAACTATGCTTACACTCTTAAGCAAAGTTGTTCTCCTTTGTTCGGTCTACAAGTTTGATGTGGTGACCTAGGGCAAATTCTTACTGATTTGAGAGTTAATAAGCTCCAAGGTTGAGCTTATAACACTGAAATTCAGACTTAGTATAAAACTCAATTGAGGTCCATTTTGCAATTAAGTCCAAAATCCAAGATTTTGCTTACAAATCCACACATTTGTGAACCAAATGATTTTATATGCTTTAACATAGTAGTTTTCACACTTTAGTCCAAATGTGCACTGTTTTTGCACATAGGCCCCTAGGGTTTGGATTTAGGGTTTTCCAGGGTTCCAATTAGGGTTTTTGGTATCTCAGGGGTATAAATGTGATTCAAATTCATTTTTGGGAGCATTTTATGACTATTCCACTAAAGCTTTTGGGTTTTCTCAATTTGGGTTATGTTTTACCCCTTTAAACCCTATTTAGGGTTAAGTATCCTATTCCAGGGTCTTATTTGCAAAACACCAGAACAATACAACTTGTTTGAAATTTTTACCTAGTAAATGCACTCTAGGTGTGTCAAACATATGCAATGCCAATGTTTATGATGTCATGCTCAAGTTTTAGTAAGAGTAACACCAGGGGTGTTACATCCTTCCCCCCATAAAAGAATCTCGTCCCGAGATTAAAAGTCCTAGGGTAAGTAATGGAAAAGGAAATGCTTCACATTTTTATTTCCTGAGTTTTGGTACAAGGCAGGGGTGGGTTTGGGGCTCACTCCTTTATTACAACAATGTTGTATACTTTACAAATTACAAGAGGCTAAAAAGCCTGGGAAATTCTTATCTAAGAAGTCTTGAGTTTTCCAAGTAGCCTCATCTTTGGAATGTTGGTTCCACTGTATCTTGTAAAACTTGAGAGTTTTTCTTTGGGTAATCCTGTCCTTTTGATCCAAAACTCGAATAGGGTGCTCAGAATATGTCAAGTCCGGCTTAAGGACAACATCTGTCACTTCAATGGTTCGATCTGGAGCCCGAAGACATTTCTTCAATTGAGACACGTGGAACACATTATGTACAGCAGACAGTGTTTCAGGCAGTTGAAGTCGGTATGCCACTGGTCCACATTGCTCAATTATAGGGAAAGGACCAATGCACCGGGGTGCAAGCTTTCCTTTAACCCCAAAACGCGATATACCCTTCATCGGAGAGACCTTGAGATAAACATAATCCCCCACCAGAAAATATAAGGGCATTCGCCGTTTGTCTGCATAACTTTTCTGACGAGCTTGAGCTTTCTTCAAATTACAAATTATTTTCTGAACCTTTTCTTCGGTCTCTTTCACCAAATAAGGCCTAAAGAAGTACCTTTCACCAGGTTCAGACCAATTTAGCGGAGTATGACACCGTCGTCCATATAAAGCTTCGAAGGGTGCCATTTTGATGCTTTCTTGATAGCCATTATTATATGAGAACTCCGCTAACGGTAAACATTTATCCCATTTTTGTGGAAACTCCAGAACACATGCTCGCAACATATCTTCAAGTATTTGATTGACCCTCTCAGTCTACCCACTTGTTTGAGGATGATATGCCGAACTGTGGAGCAATTTAGTACCCAGGGATTTATGAAGTTCTTCCCAAAATTTGGATACGAATTGCGGTCCACGGTCCGACACTATAGTCTTCGGAACCCTATTCAAACTGAGAATGCGAACAATGTACAATTGGGCATAAACAGCAACTGGGTATACTGTCTTGACGGCCAGGAAATGAGCAATTTTCGTGAGCCGATCAACAATAACCCAGATAGAGTCATACTCCTTTGCGGTCCTAGGCAATCCCACAATAAAGTCCATACTTATATCTTCCCATTTCCATGTTGGTATTGGTAGAGATTGTAATGGACCGGCAGCTTTCAGGTGTATGGCCTTGACACGTCTGCAGGTGTCACATCTAGCCACATAGCATGCAATCTCGATCTTCATTTTTGTCCACCAATAATGTTGTTTCAGATCTTGATACATCTTAGTGCTTCCAGGATGAATGGAATAGCGACTAAGATGAGCTTCATCTAGGATTTGTTGGCGGACCTCTTCATTCTTCGGCACCACTATGCGGTTATTGAACCATACAACCCCTTGATCATCTTTTCGGAAGCAATTGGCTTTGCCAGCTTCAATCTTTTCACGAATATGTTTCATGCCTTCATTATTCTTTTGTGCGTCAATTATCCTTTGTAAGATGACAGATTCAAGCTTCAAGTGATTTGAAGTCCCATGTTGAATCATACCCAGGTTTAGATTCTCCATCTCCTGGCACAACGTAATGTCAGAAGTCCCCATAGTTAGACAATGGCAGGAGGCCTTGCGACTGAGTGCATCTGCCACTACATTAGCCTTGCCTGGGTGATAATGGATCTCCAGTTCATAATCTTTAATAAGCTCAAGCCATCTCCTTTGTCTCATGTTGAGTTCAGACTGGGTAAAGATGTATTTCAAACTCTTATGGTCTATATAAACATGACAGACATTTCCCAGTAGATAATGACGCCATATCTTCAGAGCATGAACCACTGCAGCTAGCTCCAGATCATGAGTAGGATAATGCTCCTCATGCCGGCGTAACTGCCTTGAAGCATACACAATTACTCGGCCTTCTTGCATTAATACGCAGCTGAGACCACTGCCAGATGCGTCACAATACACATCAAATGGCTTGTTAATATCCGGTTGAGCCAAAACCGGAGCAGTGGTTAATAATGTCTTTAATTTCTCAAAAGCTTCATTACACTTTAAAGACCAATTGAATTTAGTCTCATTCTTCAATAGACTTGTGATTGGCTTCACAAGTTTAGAAAAATCTGGTATAAATCGGCGGTAATAACCAGCCAGTCCAAGGAAACTTCGGACTTGATGAACAGTGGTTGGGGGTTTCCACTCCAAAATGTCCTTGATTTTGCTGGGATCTACCGCAATCCCCCTGGCAGATAGAACATGTCCCAGAAATTGAATTTCTTCCAGCCAAAACGCGCATTTACTGAACTTGGCATATAATTGATGTTCTCTTAAGCGTGTTAATACAACCCGTAAATGTTGAGCATGCTCCTCTTCATTCTTTGAATATATCAAAATATCATCTATGAAGACCACCACAAATTTGTCCAACTCGGGCATGAATACCGAGTTCATCAGATAAGTAAAGTGGGCAGGAGCATTTGTCAGTCCGAAAGACATTACCAGATATTCAAATAATCGGTTCCGCGTAGTGAATGCGGTCTTTGGTATATCCTCGGGCCGAATACGGATCTGATGATAGCCCGATCTGAGATCAATCTTGGAGAATACCCTCGCTCCAGTCAGTTGATCAAATAGAATGTCAATCCGCGGAAGAGGGTACTTGTTCTTGATAGTAACCTCATTCAGGGGTCGATAATCCACGCACATCCGTAAAGTTTGATCCTTCTTCTTGACGAATATGGCCGGACAACCCTATGATGACGAGCTTGGCCGGATGAATCCTTTCTCTAGTAGATCTTGTAATTGAATCTTCAGTTCTGCCAGCTCATTTGGAGGCATTCAGTACGATCTTCTAGAAATGGGAGCCATACCGGGCTTCAACTCAATTACAAACTCTACATCTCTTTCGGGTGGCAATCCAGGCAAATCTTCTGGAAAGACATCTGGGAACTCACATACCACCGGAATATCCTTGATCTTCGGTATAATGGCTTCATAAACTCTGCCAGTAGTTTTGATTGGAATGGGGATAGATAAGAGAATTTCTTCTTGATTATGACTCAACCTGATGGTTCTCTGATCAGTGTTGAGGGTTGCTTTATGTTTGGCCAACCAATTCATGCCCAAAATCACATCTACATCCTGGCCTTTCAGAACAATCATATTAGTAGGAAAGTCCTGTCCAGCCAAAGTTACGGGCACTTGAAAAGCCACTTCCCTAGTAAAGATTTGTCCCCCAGGTGACTAAATTTTAAACCCTTCTTTTGATTCATGGTATGAAATGCAATGTTGCTCCACAAATTTCTTGCTGATGAATGTATGTGAAGCACCAGAATCAAAGAAAATAATTGCGGGATGATTGGCCACAAGAAACGTACCCATCATTACCGGTTCACCGTCCGGTGTGGTGGCCACTTGTGTATAATATATGTGTCCCGTCTTCTTTGTATTTTTGCCCATAGTATTTCCCTTGGCTTGAGATGAATTCCCAGATCCTTGTGGATTGTTTGACTTGTTCTGCTTCGGATAAGGGCAATCCTTAATAAAATGCCCATATTTTCCGCAATTGAAGCATCCTGTCGATGAACTGGGAAAGGCCGGGAAACGAGTGCCAGGGGCACCCGGCTGACTTGTTGCAGTGGGGGCAGCATTAGGATGGATGAACACTGGTTGCTTGAATGGAAAGGAGGGTGGACGTGTTGATGAACGACCCTGATTAAAAGGCCGAATGACTAACCATTACCTTTTCTCGGGGCCCTGAGTAGGCCTGTTACCTCCACTCCCCTTGGACTTGCCAGAAATTGCATATTTAGATTCAACTACCAGCGCTGTGCTGACAGCCCTTCCATAGGTGAGGTCGATGCAAGTAGCCATTTTCCTTTGCATCCTATCATTCAGTCCTCGCATGAAACAATTCTTCTTCTTCAGATCGGTGTTAACTTGGTCGATTGCATACTGAGACAAGTGATTAAATTTATTGAGATACTGATTAACAGTATCCCCTCCTTGCTTCAGCTTCATGAATTCTTCTTGTTTCATGTGAAGTACACCTTCAGGTATGTAATGTTCACGGAAGGCCAGTTTAAATTCTTCCCATGTAATCTGATGATTGGCCGGCTGAACGGCCACAAAGTTTCCCCACCAAGTGCTGGCAGGGCCACGCAGTTGCTAGGCTACGAACAGGGGCTTCTGGGTTTCAAAACATCGAAGAAGTCCAAACTTCTGCTCGATGACACGGATCCATTCGTCCGCCTCTAACGGATCTTCTGCCTTAACAAACAACAGTGGGCGCGTTTCGGAGAAGTCCAAGTAAGATGTCTCACGGGGCCCTTGCTGATAGCCCCGCCCGCCTTGTTGTTGGAATTGTTGACCCGCCATCTCCCGTAGGAAGCGGGTATTATCTGCGGTAGCATTTACCAAGGCAGCGATGGCCTCGGCAAGCGTGGGAGGGACAGGAGGTGGGTTTGGTGTTGCCTTCCTCCCACGGGAGGTACTGGCCCCGTCCTGAGCACGAGTCCGGGAAGGTATCTGTGGCAACAAACATTTGAAAACAATATAATATGCCAAAGAAAACCATCCATTTTACATTACTAAAAAGAGTAATGTTACAGACTCGAATTTTTACAACAGGAGTACAGTACCCATTATATAATAATACTACTATTTCTACAACTATACTATTCCTACTTCCTATCACTCTTAGTAGCCTCACTGTCGGGCGTAGGAGACCACTCATCGACCAACTTCATGGAGGGAGGGGGCCTGAAAAGGTCCAATTCGCCACCAAAAGCTTCTCCCGCTTCATGAGAAGGTCCGGCTTCTGTCCCGATAGGATTCACAAGTACTTGGGGGTGTAGTTGTGAATACAGTATATGAACTTCTTCATGTAGAGTATTACAGTAAGCCTGTAGGTTATCAATAGCTGAGCTAAGTTCTTCGACTCGGGCTCGAGCTTTTGCCTCCTTAGCCCAGGCAAGCGAACGAGACTAAACCGCCCAGTCGAGCGCCAAATCTCGATCAGCGAGCTGATCTTGCAGGCGACGGATGTGGCTTCTTAATTCATTGATTCTATCGCCATCCGCGATCCATATGTTAGTCCTGCGTTGAAGTTCCGTTTGAAGCTGATTCACTTGCGCTTCAAGATCCCTGATCGGATCATTACTCCCACTACTACTATCCTCGTGTCTGGGAGCGAGTTGATGACGTGGCACACCAATTGGGCCAGTTGACTTGCGCGCAGTTTTCCTTGTGCGCGGCGGCATTTTTCTAAGGGGGAAAATTTTATTAACATAGTTCTTAGCATGATGCATGTATAATTACAGAACCAACCTTAGTTGATTCACACCTTCTATACATTGCACTCTTCCTATCTGGTCTTTTAAGATAAACCCTTCAGAATTAATAGATAAGAAGGAAAGAAATTTTCCAGATAAGTCTTTTAGAAAATCCCTTTTGAAGATGCCTCATAATATCTGCAGAGAAGGGCTTCGCTCCGATACCAGTTGTGACGGAACCTCCCAAGTTATTAGGCCCACCTACAGTTGTCCTTGTCCAACGGACCTCAGACAACCCTGTAGATGCCCCTGAATCACTTGACAAGTTCGATATCTGCTTTTCTTACCTTTCCCAAGAGCGTTTCACCCGTCACACAGACATTATAAGCATCGGAGTTGCAGAAGCAATTACATAAACTTACTTTTATTCAAAAGTAAGATAAAGTTTAATATTACAGACCAACATATAAAACATACGAGTGCGAAGTATTATTACAATACCAAGGGAGGCAAAAACCCCTCCCGATAATTTCTTACATAAAAGTTTCTTATGGAGGACCTAGTCCTCCCGCAGCTCTACTCTTGTTTATCTTCATTGGACACCACCTTGGTACAAAAACAACAAAAGTTTGTTGTTTCCCCACCTAAAAACAATAGGGAATAAACCATGAGTATGGAATTACTCAGCAAGTCTTACCCGACTAAAGAAAAGACTCTCAAGGGTATGCTGGCTATAAGGGGGTCAAGGTAAGGTTTCTCAATGATCAAGGACTCTGTTTTGCAGAAATGCTTACTAAAAGTGGATCCTTAAAAATCCAGTTTTATTTTCAGGTTAGGTAAAATTACTTGCATCTAGAATTCTTTCTACCCTAGTTCAAGCACTTGACCTGCACTAGCCAATTTCTTAACCATCCCTTCATCTTTACTGGAGTTCTACGTATAGGTCAGTGGCCAAGTCTCCATAACCGCGGAGGTACGGCGATCCGAATCGATTATACTCAGCTGAGGATCTCCGATCACACGACTATGTAGCACTTAACCCTTGCATATGTCAACCTGCCACCAGGGTTCTTAAGACCAGATCAAGTTCACGTCAATCGAGAGCACAGATACACCACCGTCCAGCCTCTTGCCACGGAGGGTACATGCTACTCTCGCCACCGCTCCACGCCCATTGCGTGTTATCTTATTCTGGCCTTAGTCTGCTCGAGGCAAGGCTTACCCACGACGAGGCATGTGACTAGTTAAAGGGTCCTCGGTCAGCAGGCCTACATCGACATGGTCCTTAAACGACTCAGACGGAGACACTACACCGAGACTCTCTTCTCGTGCAAGTCACCCGCCCGGTCTCAGCTTAATCATTTAAACCCAAAGGTTGGTACCTGGCAGAGGTACATCCTTTCCGATGTTGAACCCATCATGGCCATGATGGATCCAACATCAAGTTTTATTTTCAAAACATCCCTCCCACTTTGCCAATCATCTTTTGTAAAACAAAACCTTTTGTTTTGCTAGAGCCATCCTAAGCATAGTAAAAACCTTTTGTAAAACAGGATATCAAGGAAGGTAATTAATTTCAAGGAAGGTAATGCAGGAAGTGTTTAGCATTCAATTCCTATTACCTAATGCAGCAAGCAAGTGAGAAAGATTTTAAAAACATCAAGGGTGGTGGCAAATGCACCGGGGCTTGCCTTCGTTGATAGGTGAGTCAGGCTCGGACCCGCAGATATCAAAGTAGAAACAACTTTCTGCCTGAGGTTCCGAAGGTGGTGGTGTCTTCTCTTCTGTTACTTCGACTTCTTCTTCGTTTTCTAGAGATAACCATATATATGTATATAAGAATGTATGCCATGAAATGCTCATGAAAGTGCAAGGATAATAAGAATTTATAATCTCAAGTTCTTGAATACAATTTTCCTTCACGGTTCACCGGAGAACTAGGGTTTCCGGAGTCAACAGTGAAGTTCAAAGAGCATGGGTGGGGGTTTTGGGTTTTAATTCTCAAATAAGATCCAAATCAAACCAAACTCTACCCAAGGCTTCTAAATAATGTTTAAAGTTAAAAGAAAAAGTTTGGAAATTTTTGGAATTACCATTTATTTTCTAAAAATCTAGAACTAATGTTTTAAGCTATTTTAAATACTCCAAAATTCCTTATTTAATCTAAAAATCATGAAACTATTTTTATTAAATACTATGGAAAATAAGAAATCTAGGAAAATTGGTTTGATATTTTTAGGATTTTTCTACAATTTTCTAGAATTTATTTGGCTCTAGAAGAAAAAGAAAAAGAAAAACTTGCAACAGTTCTGGGCCGAATTCAAACTAGGCGGCCCAACAGCACATGAAACCGGGGCGCGCCCACGCCCGCGGTGGAGACTTCGTAGAAAGTCCCTCAGGGTTTTGGCTAACTGGAGATGGGTTTGGTTACTATTCTTCTGAGTCACTAACGATTTGCACAGAGGTCCTTCAGTTTCTAATTCTTCGCAGGCGGAGACCCTCGATGACGGCGAACGCGACAGAGTTCCGGCGAGCGCGTAGACTAGAGATGTCAATGGGGACCCGATACCCGATAACCCGTGGGGAATTCCCCTATTAGGGTACGGGTATGGGACAAAAATTGTCCCCATGGGTATGGATATGAGACAAAATCTCCACCCATTGGGTAAACGGGTATGGGTTTGGGAAGCAATAATCCGAACCCGATTACCCATGGGTATTTCATACGCGTACACCTGTCTTGTTTGTATGAATGAGTTGAGGCCGATTCGGCCATCAAACCCGGCAGACTCAATTTCTTATATTGGTCCCAAGTACTGATTTCTTTTCTGATGGATGGATGAATGGATAATGGTTCATGGATGAGTGCTTGCCGATGTGGTGATGTATGAAATCTGGATAGTTTGTGCTAGATGTTAGTACCTAGTTATTCCTTAATTGGGGATGGGGACCCATTGGGGACCCGAAACCCGAATTGGGATGGGTATGGGATGAGTTTTGTACCCATGATGGGTATGGGTATGGGTATGGGGATGTATCAAACATGATGGGGATGGGTCTGGGATGCTATAACCCGATGGGGAATTACCCATTGACATCTCTAGCGTAGACCGGCCGAACAGGGCAATGACTGGCGCTGCCGAGCGGCTGTCACCCAATTGAACCCTCCCCGGTCATTTTCCCCAACCAAATTTCATGGTTGGCGATCTGCCAAGCTCTGCCCGCGAGGACAGCGATGGCCATGGACCTTTGTTCGTGTTCCCGGTGATTGGTGAGCTCTCAGTCCAATTCGGTGGTTCGGCAAGCATCATGGAGTTATGAGAATGCTCAAACGAGGGAGCAGAAGGTGGGGCTGACCTGGATTACTCTAGCCGCGGTGAGACTGGTTTCACGGTGGCGGAAACCCGAATTGGGGAGACTACAAAATTCGTGAGCTCTGGCAAACGATCGAGGCTAATTCGTGGTAGCTGGATAATTCACTGTCTTACGGAGCTCGTGGCGGGCTTAATTTATAGGCTTAGCGGGCGGTGGCCGCGAATTTGGATGAGACGCACGGCGGCCGGAGGAAGGGAAGTTTCACTGGCGCAGTGGATTCGTGGCCTCTACCGTGGCGGTCATTCCGGCGATCAACAGAGAGTGACTAAGGCTTACGGCGATGCGGTGGAGGTACTCAGGCACGTGGCACAAGGTCGAAAGGTGGCGTTCACCGGCGTGCCTATCGACTTCCACTGCGGTGTGTCCAGTACGGTGGCCGGATTTGTTTATGGTCGGAGTTATCCACGGCGGGGACCCTTGCTTAATCCCAAGTGCTATCCACTCGGTTAGCACGAATCACGACGACCAAAAATGTGAATCCGTGCACGGTGGTCGTCGGCGGCGAGATATACTGCATCTTCTGATATTTTGCTACTGTACAATGGCCAAACGGCATTCAGTCGGTCTGACAGACTGTCTTGAGATCGATTTTTCTCTTAGATTCATATGGCAACTCAACCAATGCTCTGCAGCAAAATTGTAGAGCTACAAACCAGCTACACTTCGACTATAGGGATTGAACTCAGTTAAGCACTAAATCAGGGTTGAATCCTAGGCCAAAGATGTCTCGGTTACACTGTAAGTCTGAAGTTCAGAGTTTAATCAGTCTGACAGCCAGACTTTAGGCTTAATTATCTCCAATATCTTCTCAACAACTATGCTTACACTCTTAAGTAAAGTTGTTCTCCTTTGTTTGGTCTACAAGTTTGATGTGGTGATTTAGGGCAAATTCTTACTGATTTGAGAGTTAATAAGCTCCAAGGTTGAGCTTATAACACTGAAATTCGGACTTAGTATAAAACTCAATTGAGGTCCATTTTGCAATTAAGTCCAAAATCCAAGATTTTGCTTACAAATCCACACATTTGTGAACCAAATGATTTTATATGCTTTAACATAGTAGTTTTCACACTTTAGTGCAAATGTGCACTGTTTTTGCACATAGACACCTAGGGTTTGGATTTAGGGTTTTCTAGGGTTCCAATTAGGGTTTTTGGTATCTCAGGGGTATAAATGTGATTCAAATTCATTTTTGAGAGCATTTTATGACTATTCCACTAAAGCTTTTGGGTTTTCTCAATTTGGGTTATATTTTACCCCTTTAAACCCTATTTAGGGTTAAGTATCCTATTCCAGGGTCTTATTTGCAAAACACCAGAACAATACAACTTGTTTGAAATTTTTACCTAGTAAATGCACTCTAGGTGTGTCAAACATATGCAATACCAATGTTTATGATGTCATACTCAAGTTTTAGTAACAGTAACACGTCAATGTTTATGATGTCATGCTCAAGTTTTAGTAACAGCAAGAGTGTTACAACAAGTCCTTATTGGACACTGGACACAGCCTAATTGCAGCAGATCTAGAATAAAGAAAGTACAGAGTGCCATATTCCGAGTGGCACGAGCACGACACAGGGATATGGCCCCCGTTTGTTTCGGCTTTTCACAGCTTCTAGCCACCAAAAGCTATTGTGGACTGCCAAACACTCAACTTTTCAGTCAGCTTCTATAAAATTCGTTTGGATATAAACCATTCAAAATCAACATAAACATATAATCGGTTGAGTCGTCGCAATAGTAGTAATCTGTCACTTTATATATCCTGAGCCCCATTGACAACTTTATCTTCACGTAATCGTAATAATACTCAGATTCTCCTTACAGCCAGATTCTTCCCACAGCCAGATTTTCAGAAAAGCTGGTCAAAGAAAAGCTGAACCAAACAAGCCCATGATCTGATCGTTACTATAGCACACAGCGGCTCAATTGAAGCCCAAAAGCAACGTAAACGCAACACAACGACCGAGTATATAGCCACTAAAACGCTTCACACCGACACACATTCTTAATCATTGCAACAAGAGAGCCAACCCAGATCAGCGTCGACTCATTTTGTGCCAACACCAAATTTCGGGAGCAAGAAACATTGCAGCGTTCGAATAACAGATGTTTTTAAACCCCCCACGATATGCAGTCTTCTGTGTTTTAAGGACATGGAAAACATGGACTGCTATGACATGCATGGTCTGACCCCGTAAAAATTTGAAATCTAACTTCATGCCAAATCGCCCTCTTTAGATTCTTTAGATCCCAAAACCGAACACTCCGCGTATCCGCTGGAATATGAGTTCTCTCCAGCCTCTCTCGGTGTTCTCTACCACAGTTGAATTCCCATACCTGCAAGTACTCAAAAGGAAACAGATCGTAAGTACAAGAGGCAAGCATCAACAGATTTGGTGTTCGAAGCATAGGAATATCAACATACTTGTCTTCCTCTGGAACATCAGTTTGTTTGAGCTTTATGATTGTAACTCCAGACTCGGGCTCATCAAACACCAACCGGACCTGCATTTCGGGTGAAATCCAGACTCCATCACACCACTCGAACATGGCTAAAATAGTCCAGATCGTATGCACAGGCATGATCATAATTATAGATAGATGCCTTGTGCACATAAAGCATCTGCCATTATATCTTAACTCAAGTGAAATCCTACATTCCTACAGCAGTAACCATAGAGCAGCATTTGAAAGGAGAAGAGACGGCCAAGTATATAAATCCACAAGTCTACTACACACACGTTCCAAATAAAATGAGCCCACAGCCCCACATACATTAATACTGTATTATGCATTGCTTGGAGGTGTTGCATACCCACTGCAAAAAATTCAAAACTTCATCTGCTAAATTACTGCTGAAATCAAAATAAGAATTACATGACCCTACAAACCACAAAGAAATATTGCATACCGACTGAAGACAATTCACCAAACTGTTGTGATTACTGCTAAACTCAAGATAAATGGTGCACATTGCATGTTTCCACATAGTACACGACTACACGTTGACAGTGCACATACATTGCCGATGCGCTTGGCAACTTCTCCATCCACCCAAAAGAATGGAAATCTCACTTCCCAAGCAATCCTAACTTAGACTAAATATTTACAAAAATAAGTGCTAACTACATAACAATTATCACTACATTAATCATGGATTATGTTTTCATAATAAATATATCTGGAGATAAAATTGTTGAAAGTATTCCTACATATATAGGCAGATCTGGAATAGTTTGTGAAGCGAGAATTCCATTCTTTCTGTTAAAGAGGGAGCACATGTTAACTAGAGTGAAAAATTCAGCAACATACAGTGCTCAATTAGAGCACCTAATTGTTTCAATAATATACAGTATACACATTAGATGGTATTTCACTAGATGGTGCCATGTGCTTGTTTAAAATATACTCCATCCATTCCAAATTATAGTTTACTTTGGCTTCACCCTAAGTCAAACTTCCCTAACTTTAACCGTTTTTTTATAAAAAAACGAATTAAGGGTCATCTTTGTTGGCTTCCAAAATATGCCAAGCCAAAGATTTGGCAGGCCATGATTTGGCTTTTATTTTGTTGGCTACCAAAACTTGCCAAGATCCCACATTTGGATTGCCAAATCTATAGCACATTTTTTGCCCAACTTTTGCTTGACAAAACTTTGGCATGGCAACTTTTGGTTGTAAACCAAGCAGGCTCTAATTTTTGCAGGTTCAAATAAATGCACTATCAGAATAATATGTCATAAAGGATTTAGAGCATCTCCAACAATGCCTCAAACTAGTGTCTCAAATTGAAATATAGGGATCTACACAGGAAAGGAAACACTACTCCAACAGTGCCTCATTTTGTAAAATTTTGTCAAAAACATATAGGGCACCCTCTCAAGTGCCTCAAATATACTACACCCTAGCGGGCTGCCCTATAATCTAGAATTAGGGCTTTACTATTGGAGCATAATATTTTGTCGGTGCCCTAAATCATATAAAATATACTCATTTTTAAATTATAAGGCATTTTTATAGGACACTTTCTTGAAGATTCTCTTAGTGAAACTAGTTTGATGTTTGTAGATGCTAATGCATGTTTATATAAACTTGGCCAAAGTTAGAGGAAACTGACTTAGAATAAAGCTAAAGTGAACTATAATATGGAGTGGAGGGATTCATAGGAGGGAGCTACATGAACATATACTGATTATGAGGACATATCTGGTGCACATGAAAGATTGGTGCACATGGTGCACATATTAAATCATCACCACTCATTTTAGATCTAACGTCTCTAATTGATCGTTCAATTTATAAATAACACCTTCTACCACTACACACCACCACGTTGGAGGATGTTCTTAGCAAAATATACCAAACAATTAGAGACGTTAGATCTAAAATGAGTGGTGATGATTTAATATGTGCACCATGTACACCAATCTTTCATGTGCACCAGATATGTTTCCTTAGTGTTAATCTTTAGATTGATAGTTGAATGACAGTTCAAAATGGTTGGAAACAACGACATGGCTCATCCAACTTGTATTTTCTTGAATAGTCTTATTAAATGTTAATCTTATTGTCTTGAATTCAACAAACTACTAATCAGTGAGCATACAAACTACTAATCAACAAACGAATTAAGAGTTATTCGTCATATTTTCCTAAACCTCAGCACCCAAATTTTGTGTACCTAAATTAGTGAGCATACAAGAGCTGTAGCAAAATGAGTAGCTGGCATAGGGACCCAGGCATGGCATGAATCTTACCGAGGAGTACAAGCCGTCAGGCCAGCTTCCAAACCGCCACTTCTGTGCAATCAGCTTCCCTTCCTGCAGCTCCTCGTTGACGCCAGTGATGGACCCGTCGAAGAGGCTAAATTCCCCTCCAACCTCTCTGCTTATCCTCGCATTGCTCTGCGTAAACCCTTTCCATCTGTTCTCATCCATCAAGATCTCATATATGTCCTTTGAGCGGCAGTAGAACTTCTCCGTCATCTCAATGGTCTTGAAGCCCTCCTTGTCCTTCCCCTTGACCTTTTTCTTCTCCACAGCCGGCGCAGGAGCCAGTACCGCCTCCTTCGCCGGTGCGGCGCCGGCGACCTTCGTGGGAGTTTTCTTGGAGTCCAGCTCGTCCTTGGCCGGTCCACCCTTGGCCATGGCAGCGACGAACTCCCGGATCTTCTCGAGCACCATGGGTTTCCCGCGGGAGAGGAAGGCGTCTTTGGCGCGGAGCGCGAGGGGCGTCTCGTCGCCGCGCACGGTGACGCGGAGGTCGGGGTCCTCGTCAGCGTTCTCGTCGGCGAGGTAGGGAACCTCAGCGGTGCCGGCGACCTTCGCAGCTCCGGACTCCGAGGCGGCCTCGGCCTCCCAGGAGAGGGTGAGCGAGAGCTCGTACCCCGGGATGACCTTGCCCTTGCGGATGTTGACGTAGGCCTCGCCATCAAGCTTGTCGAGCGCGACGGTGCGGAGACTGAGGCCGCCCTCGCCGTCGAGGATGGTGAGGCCCGCGAGCAGGGAGGAGAGCCGCGCGCGGGACCACTCCAGGCAGTCGCGCTCCGCCCAGTGCCAGTTGTGGACGTTGGTGCCGTCGGCGCGCTCCTCCACGATCCACCGCTTGTCGCCCTCGCCGTACTTCGCCATAGGTGCGCGGTGGTGTTTGGGGGGAGGAGAGGGGAGGCGAGCTTAGGGTTTGGAAGGGCTCGAATTCGTTTGGATCTGCGCGTGGTTTCGTGATGTTGGGTGTGTGGAATGGATGACCGAGTTTTTTAAGAGCAGGAGGCGGCTGCTTCTGGATGGTTCGGTGGTGGATTGGAATACTCTCGAAGTTCAGGGGCAAGGGGAAAAGGAGCTGGTCAGCTGGTACAGTGGTACGTAGGTTGTAACGGTGGAATACAAGACAGCTTCCGTGAACTTTATCCAGCAGTTTCCGTTAGTCGATCTTAAAATTTGTATCATAAATATACTAGTATAAAAGTATTTGGCTATATAGGCATTTCAGATGTACTCACTCACTTTAAAATTCATTTTAGTTAATTAAGTGATTCATACAATATTTGATTTATGTTTTTATATATGTGTATAGGTTCATCTTTATCTATTTAAATATAGACATAAAAGACCTAAACGACTATTATTTTAGAAAGAGTATAGTATAACATTTTAGTCAAAATAGATATTTGTTCTTGGTCTATGTGATCCAACCTCGCCATGGTAGCGTTCATAGGTCTCACGAGTAGTGTCACTACAATATCCGCATCTCACTTTCCTCATTTAACGCTTCCCGATTCTGATGGAGTACAAATTTCAGCAATCATGCCAAGTCAGCAAAACCTCACAGTTTAATGTGTTGCGAATCATCCAACCTTATGGGGCAGATCGCCCGCAAATCATTTTTGGGTGCTCTAACATATTTATAGTCGTTTATAGCCGTTGGGATTCTTGTGTGATAGTTCGAGCTTGAAATGTAGATTGTCCGAGGATGCCCAGTCTGCTCAAAAAGTGACCATAATGGCTAGTTTTTTAGAGGGGGACTATATATACTTGGTGTCCGGGTTTGGGCACCTTAAGGATGCCATTTGTAACACTTGTGAGCATATTGGAGCCTTCCTCTTCTCTCTCCCACTCATATTATTCAGGATTGCATTCTAGTGAGATTGAGAGCCATCTAGTGTATTGCATCAATTGGTTGAGCTTTGAGGCACTAGGGAGATCATCAAGCGAGGTCGTTGGCTTGTTACTCTTGAAGGTTGTCACCTTCTGGACGGCTTGGTGGCGGTTCCCTATTGAGCTCTTTAAAGAAAATAGTTGTTAGGGGCCTTACTCTTTCGAAGGTCCTCAAAAACATGACTAACTATTAGCTTCTAGCATAATGTTGATTATTACAGAAGCTTCGTCACAAACAAAGATTCATGATGGGAGTGTTCTCCTCCACCGAAGGTCTTTGAGACGAAGACATAGCCCGAAAATGACAACAATAAACGCCGAAGCTATAACCGAAGAGAAACAGCTTCGGCTTAAAGTGGTGTCGAAGATCAAATATGGTGCTGAGCCGAAGAGGAAAAGACTAGCTAGTCCCTAATGATTTATGTTACAGTTATGAACAAATATTAAGGTCATAAATGTATTTTTACTTGGGCTGCATCTCGTGCCTATAAATAGGTGAACAGTACCCCCATACTATTCACGCTGGAAAGTAATTGCTCTCGCGTCAACACCTTCGAACAAGCTGAAGGTATCAATGTAATAGAAATCTTGTTAATATTCATATGTTTATCATGAAATAAATATATGGATCGACATATGAATGGATAATATTTATCATCTCTATGAATTGTTATTTTTTCGAATGATGAAGGTGCTTCCTTCATGACCTTCATCTGAAGATCATTATATCCTGAAAGAGAAATGGACTTAATCATTTCCTATAATCGATTTTGGTGGTTGAGATCCAACACAAACCACGTGGACTAACTAGTTTGTATAGATGTCATGTATCTCAGGTGCATAAGGTTCAACATAAACTAAGAAAGAAATTCAGTTAGAAACACAATCAAATGTGGAGCAAAAGGACTTAGAGTGTGCTGCCTTTGGCGCACCGGACCCGAGCGCAATCAAACCAGCCACTCTCGGGAATTCCAGGGGCACTCTCCGCTATAATTCACCGGACTGTCCGGTGTGCACCGAACTGTCCGGTGAGCAAGCGAAGCAATGGCTCCCTGTGCGCCAACGGTCGACTGCTCAGGGAACAGTGCCAAACAGTGCCGCGCAGAAGTCAGAACACAGAAGTCAGAGGGCACCGGACTGTCCGGTGTAGCACCGGACTATCCGATGCAGCAAAAAGACAAAGATCTCCAACGGTCAATAGCTCCAAACCCTAACGGGCGCGCTGACATGGCGCGCACCGGACAGTGAACAGTGACTGTCTGGTGCGCCACCGGACTATCCGGTGCGCCCATCAATAGCAAAGTCAGCCAACGACTATGGAAGTGGTTGGGGGCTATAAATACCCCCAACCGCCTCATTCAAAGCCATCCAAGCATTCTGAACTCAACATTCAATACAAGAGCAAAAGACTACACTCTAAGACACATTCTAAAGATCAAATCCTCTCCAAGCCTTCAAATCAACTCAATTCCATTAGTGACTTGAGAGAGGGTGTTTTGTGTTCTTTTGTTGCTCTTGTCGCTTGGATTGCCTCTCTTCCTTTCTCATTCTTATTTCTAAGTGCTTGTAAAGCTAGCAAGAGACACCTAAGTGTGTGGTGGTCCTTGCGGGGTCTTAGTGACCCAATTGATTAAGGAGAAGGCTCACTCGGTCTAAGTGACCGTTTGAGAGAGGGAAAGGGTTGAAATAGACCCGACCTTTGTGGCCTCCTCAACGGGGACTAGGTTCTTTGGAACTGAACCTCGGCAAAACAAATCACCGTGTTCACTCGCCTTGATTCTCGCTTGATTTGTTTGCTCCCTTTCCTCTCTCTAAAGTTTCCTTGTCAATATTGATTTGAGTTTGCTCCCAAATGTCATCTGCATCATTTGAGTGACTCGTTGCAAGAGAAACAATCTTTCGCACTCGGATTTAATTCTAACGCTAACCCCGACCTTAGTGTGTGTTTAAGTTTATAGATTTCAGGTTTGCCTATTCACCTCCTCTAGGCGACTTTCAATTGGTATCAGAGCCAGTGCTTCATTAAGAGTCTAACAAACTCGAAGTGATGTCTGAAGATCACGCTAAGAGTGAGATTGTGACCAGCGACAAGCCCACGGTCTCAAGGAGGACTCTCTCAAGGGAGTCCGGCAACAAGTACAAGGAGGAATCCTCTTCCTCCATCAAGTCACATAGGAGGGGTGACAAGAAGAAGAAGATGATGAAGAAGGTGGTCTACTACGAGACCGACTCTTCAACACCCTCCACCTCCGGCAACGAGTCGTCCACTACTTCTAAGCACCATGAGCGCAAGAAGTATAGTAAGATGCCCCTACACTATCCCTGTATTTCCAAGCGTGCTCATTTACTTTCTGTTCCCTTAGGCAAACCACCATATTTTGATGGTGAATATTATTGTATGCGGAGTGATAAAATGAGGCATCATCTAACCTCACTCCACAAAAGCATATGGGACATTGTTGAATTTGGAGCGCAGGCACCACAGGTGGGGGACGAGGACTATGACTCGGACGAGGCCGCCCAAATTAGGCATTTCAACTCACAAGCAACTTCTATACTCCTCGCCTCCTTGTGTCAAGAGGAGTATAATAAGGTGCAAGGGTTGAAAAATGCCAAAGAAATTCGGGACGTCCTCAAAACAGCGCACGAAGGGGACGAGGTGATGAAAATCACCAAGCGGGAGACGATCGAGGGAGAGCTCAGTAGATTCGTCCTCAACAAATGGAAAGAGCCGCAAGCCATGTACAACCGGCTCAAAACAACGGTGAATCAAGTGCGCAACCTCAGGAGCACAAAATGGGATGACTATGCAATGGTCAAGGTTATTCTTAGATCCCTCGTTTTTCGTAATCCTACTCAAGTTCAATTAATACGTGGGGATCCTAGATACAAACAGATGTCTCCCGAGGAGGTAATTGGCAAGTTTGTGAGCTTTGAACTTATGATCAAAGACTCAAAACACATTTTCAACTTGGAGCAAGGCGCCACCTCCACACCCGAGGTGCAACCGTTGCATTCAAAGCAACGGAACAGAAAAAGGAGGAGTCTACACCGAGTAGGCTTACAATCGACGCCTCTAAGCTCGACAACGAGAAGATGGCTCTTATTATTAAGAGATTTCGTCAAATCCTCAAGCAAATGAGGGGAAGGACTACAAACCCCGCTCCAAGTGGGCGTGTTACCGGTGTGGTAAGTCCGATCACTTTATAGCTAAATGTCCATATACTAGTGAAAGTGACAGGGACGAAGACAAGAAAGGGAAGAAGAAGATGGAGAAAAAGAAGTACTATAAGAAGAGGGGTGGTGAGGCGCACAAGGTGTAGGAATGGGACTCCGATGAGAGCTCCACCGACTTCTCCAACAAGGACGTCGCCAACATCGCCATCAACAAAGGCCTCCTCTTCCCCAACGTCGGCCACAAGTGTCTCATGGCAAAGGATGGCAAAAAGAAGAAGGTAATTCTAGAATTACCCCCAAATATACTACATCTGATGATGATGGTAGTTCTAGTGATAATGAAGATGATTTAGTTTCTCTCTTTGCCAACCTCACCATGGACTAAAAGAAAAAATTGAATGAATTGATAGAAACCATTAACGAGAAGGATGATCTCTTGGAATGCCAAGAGGACTTGCTCGTTAAGGAAAACAAAAAATTTGTTAAATTGAAGAATGCTTATGCTCTTGAAGTAGAAAAAGGTGAAAATTTGTCTAAGGAGCTTAGCATTTGCAATAATTCAATTTCTTGTCTTGGAGATGAAAATGCTAGTTTGGTTTCTAAGATTGAAAAATTGAATGATTGCAATGATTCAATTTCCTATCTTAAAGATGAGAATGCTAGTTTAACTGCTAAGATAGAAGAATTGAATGTTTGCAAACCCTCTACATCCACTGTTGAGCATATTACCGTTTGCACTAGATGTAGAGATGTAAATGTTGAAGTTATTGATGATCACCTTGCTATGATTGAACAACAAAATGATCACATAGCTAATTTAACTGCTAAAATTACCGAGCATGAACTTAAAAATGAAAAATTTAAATTTACTAGAAGCATGCTCTATAATGGGAGACGCCCAGACATTAAGAATGGCATTGGATTCCAACAAGGGAGCCAAATCAATGTCAAGCTTAATGCCTTCAAGAATTTGTCTAATTTTGTTAAGGGTAAGGCTCCAATGGTTCAGGATAGAGAGGGCTATATTTTATATCCTGCAAACTATCCTGAGCATAAGATTAGGAAAATTCATGCTAGAAAACCTCACAATATTTCTCATCATGCTTTTTTGTATAAGAATGAGGCTTCTAGTTCTAGGCATACCACTCATGTCAAAATGCCTAAGAAGAAAATTCCTAATGCATCAAATGAGCATAACATTTCATTTAACACTTTTGATGCTTCTTATGTTCTTACTAAACAGGCAAAGTAGTTGCCAAATATGTTGGGGGCAAACACAAGAGTCCCAAGACTTGTGTTTGGGTACCCAAGGTGCTTGTTTCTAATGTCAAAGGACCCAAGACTGTTTGGGTACCTAAGAACAAGGCCTAAATTTGTTTTGTAGGTTTATGCATCCGGTGGTTTAAGTTGGATAATCGATAGCGGCTGCACAAACCACATGACAGGGGAGAAAAGGATGTTCTCCTCATACGAGAAAAATGAAGATCCCCAATGAACTATTACATTCGGGGATGGAAATCAAGGTTTGGTCAAAGGTTTGGGTAAAATTGCTATATCTCCTGATCATTCCATTTCTAATGTTTTTCTTGTAGATTCTTTAGATTACAATTTGCTTTCTATTTCTCAATTATGCAAAATGGGCTACAACTGTCTGTTTGCTGATATATTGAAAGGGAAATGTGCCCTTGGGCCATTTCTATAATGTTTTGGTGATTAAATGTCCAACACGTTTGATTAAGTTCTTATGTGCCAAATAAAGTGAGAAGTGCAAATCAAGGCACAAGGTATGTTTCTAGACTTAGTACATTGTTTTTTGAATGCTAATGTGTTTGTCTAAGTGCTAGAAACAGTGACAAAAGAAGGAGAAAAGAAACCGAAAAGACTTGGCTCTGTGCAGCCAAACCTCAGCTCGGCCTGGCACACCGGACTGTCCGGTGGTGCACCGGACAGTGTCTGGTGCGCCAGGCTGGTCAACGATGAAGTGGCCGCTCTTGGGAATCGACAGAGTTGTACGGCTATAATTCACCGGACTGTCCGGTGGTGCACCAGACTGTCCGGTGAGTTATCCGCGGCGAACTCGTCACTCTCGGGAAACGAAAAAGGCGATATGGCTATAATTCACCGGACTGTCTGGTGATGCACCGGACTGTCCGGTGAGCCAACGGTCACCAGCGCCAACGGTCGGCCGCGCAATCGGCGCGCGACACGTGGCTGCTCCAACGGTCGGCTGGGTGCACCGGACTATCCGGTGTGCACCGGACAGTGTCCAGTGCGCCAACGGGGCCAGAGGAGCAACGGTCGGATGCACCTGTTTTGGAAGGAGATCGCGCACCGGACTGCTACAGTGGCTGTCCGATAGAAGACAAGATTGGCCTTCCAAGATTGATCTCCAACGGCTCCTAGCTGCCTAGGGGCTATAAAAGGGACCCCTAGGCACATGGAGGAGTCACTGAAGCATTCTCTAAGCATATTAAGGCATCCAGACTCCACTCCCACGCATTTGATTCATCGTGTTAGTGATTTGAGCTCCATTCAAGTTGTGAACTCCCCGTGTTGTCATTTGAGCTCAAGTCTAGACTTGTGTGCGTGGTTGTGCTGCGGATTTGAGTCTTGTGTGTGTTGCTCTTCCCAACCTTACTCTGTGTTTTCTTTGTGATCTTTATTGTAAGGGCGAGAGACTCCAATCTGTGGAGATTCCTCGCAAACGGGAGAAAGACTATAAGGAAGAAAGCCGTGGTATTCAAGTTGATCATTGGATCGCTTGAAAGGGGTTGAGTGCAACCCTCGTCCATTGGGACGCCACAACGTGGAAGTAGGCAAGTGCTACTTGGCCGAACCACGGGATAAAAATCACGTGTCTCGTGTGTTGCTTCTTGTGATTACTTTGTTCGCACGAGCGTGTTCCATAGCTACTTGATTTCACTAACTGATTAACAATCAAGTTTGTGGATATTTAGTGTTTAATTTTACAGGATCACCTATTCACCCCCCCTCTAAGTGCTCTCAATTGGTATCAGAGCCGTACTCTTCACTTAAGGGACTAACCGCCCGAAGAGATGGATCCTAAGGGAAAGGGGATGGTGGTCAACGATAAGGAAAAGGAGTCCGTCTTCAACGAGCCAAGAGACGACAAGCCTACCAACTCAGGCTTGAGTCACAAGAAGAGAGTTGGGAAGAAGAAGAGGTGCATCAAGAAGATCATCTACTACAACAACGATGCCTCGTCTTCTTCACCACACAACGACGATGACTCCTCATCGAAAAAGAAAACGGTTAACCAAAACTACTCCTTTGACTATTCTCGCATTTCGTACAATTCAAATGCTCATTTGCTATCAATTCCACTTGGGAAACCCCCACACTTTGATGGAGAAGACTATTCTTTCTGGAGTCATAAAATGCGTAGTCATTTATTTTCCCTCCATCCTAGTATCTGGGAGATTATTGAAAATGGAATGCATTTTGATAGTACTGACAATCCTGTTTTTATAAATGAGCAAATCCATAAGAATGCCCAAGCTACTACTGTGTTGCTAGCATCTCTTTGCAAGGATGAGTACAATAAGGTGAGTGGCTTGGACAACGCCAAACAGATCTGGGACACCCTCAAGATATCACATGAGGGAAATGATGCCACCATGATCACCAAGATGGAACTGTTGGAGGGTGAGCTAGGGAGATTCGCGATGATCAAGGGAGAGGAACCAACGCAAACCTACAACAAGCTCAAGATCTTGGTCAACAAGATACGAAGCTACAGAAGCACAAGATGGACGGATCATGATGTCGTCCGACTCATGCTAAGGTCTTTTACTGTAATTGACCCCCATCTTATCAATCTTATTCGTGAAAATCCTAGGTACACCAAAATGACGCCTGAGGAGATCCTCGGAAAATTCATGAGCGGGCGCATGATGGTGCAGGAGGCTTGATACATGGACGATGCACTGAACGGTCCACTACCCGTCTACGAGCCACAGCCCGTTGCTCTCAAAGCAACCAACAGCAGGGAGGCGCTACCAAGCAAGGTGGCATAAGTAGAGGCTGTCGGGCTCAATGAAGATGAAATTGCGCTTATCATTAAGTGCTTCAAGACCGCACTTAAAGGACGTAAGGAGTACTCCAACAAGAACAAAACAAGGGGAAAGCGCTCCTACTTCAAATGCGGTAAGACTAGTCATTTCATTGCACAATGACCCGATAATGATAATGACCAGGGACAAGAAAAGAGCGGGAAGAGGGAAAAGAAGAAGAACTACAGGAAGACGAAGGGCGAGGCACACCTTGGAAAGGAGTGGGATTCTGACTGCTCTTCATCAGACTCCAATGACGAAGGACTTGCTGCCTCAACTTTCGACAAGTCCTCACTCTTCCCCAACGAACGCCATACATGCCTTATGGCCAAGAAAAAGAAGGTAAGTATTCGAGATACACCTGAGTACACTTCCTCCAGTGATGAAGAATCTTCCGATGATGAAGTAGATTATTCTAAATTGTTTAAAGGTTTAGATAGAGCTAAGGTAGAGAAAATTAATGAATTGATTGATGCTCTAAATGAAAAGGATAGACTTTTAGAAAAGCAAGAGGACATTTTGTATGAAGAACATGATAAATTTGTTAGTGTTCAAAAATCTCTTGCTCTAGAAATTAAAAGGAATGAAATGCTATCCTCTGAGTTGTCTGCATGCCATGAATCTGTCTCTAGTTTAAAGAATTTAAATGATGAATTAAATGCTAAGCTAGAGGAGGCAAATGCAACTAGATCATGTGTAGAACATGTAGTTATTTGCAATAGATGCAAGGACTTTGATGTTAATGCTTGTGATGAACACCTTATTTCTATTGCTAAATTAAACAATGAGGTGGCAAGTCTTAATGCTCAACTTAAGACTTGCAAAGTTGATTTTGATAAATTAACGTTTGCCAGGGATGCCTACACTATTGGTAGACACCCCTCAATTAAGGATGGACTTGGTTTTCAAAGGAAAACCAAGAACTTAACAAGCCCAAGGACTCCTATTCTCAACAAGGAGAAAGGAAGGCCCCTATGGCTAGTAGTCCTCAAAGGAATCATGCCTTTATTTATGATAGGAAAATTGCTAGTCATGCTCATAGGAGTTATGATCATGCTGCTTATTATGATTCAAATGCTATGTTTGCGGTCAAATGGTAGCAATTTAATAATGGAAGAGAAAAGAATGCCAAAAGACAAGAAGGTTATGGTTAGGGGGCATCTACAAAGATGTCGCAAGCACAAGAGTGAGATCAGATCTAACAGATTGAGAGAAATATAGACCATACTAGAATAAAATATTTTTGGTAAGGGGCATATAGGAGCACAACATAGAATTAGTCGTGGTGACTAATATTTTGAAGCAGCAACAAGGATGAGGTGAAGTAATAGTCAAAAAGTCCTTAAAATGGCCAATGCTACTCTAGGATAGCGGTCCTACAGTCAGCAAGGCTTTGATACCACCTATGTCACACCCGGTTTTGGAAGGTAAACCGAATGCGAACCATGTACGTGCCAGGATCAGAAATTCACGTACACAGCAATTACATAAATGACTCATCATAGCACAATGCTTCGAATAACAATAATAAGTAATAATATTAAAGACTAGAGTCATTTATATGATATAAATCAAAGTACACAGAATCGAAACGTAGCCAACGTAAATAAAACCCACCACAGGCAGCTGACTGGGGGAGGTCGCTAGCCTAATCCTCGAACTCGTCGAAGTCCTGGAACTCTTGGAGATCCGCCTTGACACTTCCTTCTCCTTCTTTATCTAAACATAGACTGCACCAAAGGCAACCTGGTGTTTTGTGAAAGCAAGGGTGAGTACACATCAACGTACTCAGCAAATGTCCCGTTTGGCTGAGGTGGACTAGCTTTATATGGAGTTAAGCTCAAAGCAGTTGCTTTTAGTTGGTGAGGTATTTATTATTAGTAGAAGTCAGGTTTTAACATTAACCCAAGTTGATAACCCAAAAATACTCTTTCCAAACGGAAGGAATACCAGAAACCATGATCATAATCATAATCACAATAGAAACCAACATTATCCTCATCATCATCTGTAACCATAGTATCTCTGATCAATGTGTCTCTAATCAATGGAGCTCCCTTGGCTGCTCATAACCGCGAGCACGACTGATATATCAGTTTCATAACACTCTGCAGAGGTTGCGCACTTTACCCACAAGCCGTGATTCCCTTTCTAGCCCGGGCTTGCAAGACCCTTGTTCACTCCCGAGGTGAATGGCCAGGGATTCACTATGGAGCCTTTACAAAGATTCCCTTAGGCTGTAGCCGCCCGTTAGGTTTCCTAAATGTACCGCACTCCTTCCCAAGGGGCAATCCACCCTCGGCAGAGCGAGCCGCATACACCGAGCCCCATTGACGGTACGACGGCGAAGCGAACTACAGCTCAGTTCCTCTAATTAATTAGCTAAGGGCATCCCATACCACCCTCATGGTTGCACTGTTTTCCCGGGCGGTCATCTAATGAACAGGTCCTTACGGAGAGGCACTCGATAAACCGCTCGAGCCCCCTAAAGTATCACCAGTCCAACATCATAATCATAATGACAACATTGTATCATAAGTGTTCACATCATGTTTATTGATTAAAGTAAAGCAATAGCATGAAGCTAACCATAATAACCCAAAAGGTAATCAAGGACAAGGTAAATACAAAGCTAGTCAATCCTTAGGTTGATTATGGTACGTGGGTTGATGAATTATAAAGTAAATGTGACATAATAGGTCAGAGGACACTTGCCTTCACCAAACAAATGCTCAAAATCTTCAATCCCGTAGAACTCGAAGAGGTTGATTACTTGGGTGCCAAGGCTTTATCGTCGATTCCTCGAAGCTCGGGAACGGGTCGCATTCTAATCGCAACGCACAGCGAATACAAACAGACACATACAAACAACCATATATATATATAAGAACATTACACTATTCAAATAAAACATAATAAAATACACAAAATAAAATAGAGCGTGTTACTACGGTCACGCGAGGAAAAAGAAATGGGACGGTCGAGAAGTTATCGCGTCTACACTAAACGAGTATTAATCATAACATTTAATTTGGTGTTATCAAATATAAATTTTAACTACCATTTAATTAAAGTGAGGGATTCTAAGCGAGGCGAATTTACGATGCACAAAAACAGTGCGCACGACCAGCGAGAACGACCCGCGAACCAACACGACAGTGTGTGAACGACGCGCGGATACGCGCGACATAGCACGCTGACGACACATGAAACAGTGCGTGCGACCAGCGCGAACGAGCACGCCACCACGTGCGGAACAACACGTGCGACAGACGAGAATAACTAAACAGGTTACGCGTTTATACTAAACAAATATTAAACAAACAAAAAGTATTTAAGCTGACAATAACCGTGTTGATGTTTATTATCAAAGCGCAAGTTGAAAACTACACAGTTAATCTAATTGGAATATTAATCTAATCAACATTAGTCGAGCAAACATTAAATAAATTATTTAAAATATAAGACTTGACGAACTAACGTCACTAACACGAGTGTTTACGAGTGAAAACAATTTATTAACACGCGCAGATATCGCGCGACACACGTGGTCGATACGCGAGATTCGCGCGACATGCGCGAGCAAAGCGCGGCGAGACGCGCGATAGCTCGTGTGAACGGCACGCGGCAACGCGTGCGAACAACACGATGGCGCACAAACGATGCCGCGCACGAACAACAACAAACCGATAAATAAATAAAAATAGTTAAGTCGGTATTAATCAAGTTAAAATTTATTTATAACAGTCTGAGTTAAAACTATAAACCAGTTTTAATTAGAAGGTCATTTTTAATTAGCATCAAATAAACAACAAATAAAATGCTTAAAACTTGTGACGTGACAGGATAACATTACTAATACAAGACCGATTTTGTTACAAAATTGACATGACCGAAACGAGTTGAAATAGGTTTACGACGCAATATATATTAAATAACTAGCAATTCGCGGCTAAACACGACGCGACGTATGAATACCACTAGATTATGATTAAACGCGAAAAACTATATTTCTAAGATGTTTTAGATAAATAGAATTACCAATTAGTCAACGATTAAACAAGAACTAATTACTAAGCATGAACGGATATAGCGAAACAATTAACTAATGTGCGTGGATCACGCGCGCGACATGCGCGAAACAGCGTGAATGGACGGAGACGGCGCATGCTGACCGCGCACGCGAACGACAGCAAAGACACGTATGACTGATGCGAACATGCGCACGTGCAGGGGGTAGACAGGCGTCGTCTATGGGTAGACGAATGTCATCTAAACCCCGACGGCACATGCAAAGCAGCGTGCGACACACACAAGTCAACACGACTACGCGAACGACATCGTGTGTGAACAACATGCAAGATACGCGAGTATCACTAATCACATGACATGCTTATACTAAATACTAAATAGATATTAAATACAACATTACGGTATTACGGTTCGTGAAAAGCGCGCGAACCAAACAAGCGCACGGATACAAGCGTGCGAGTGAAGGTCGATGACGCGTGCCATCATGTGACTTACGTGGACGAGCTAGGGCACATCGTGGACACACGTTCGACAATGCCGCGATCACGACACGACAACACGCGCAGGGGCGGGAACTCGCCCGCTGGGGCTACGCAGAATGCGTGGGTCGGCGCCGAGGGCGCGCGCGAGCGGAACGCGGGCAAGACGCGGGCACGTCGGCCACACACCGCAGGCACAGCTGGCCGCGGGTCGCGTAGGGGCACCAGCCGGGCACGCCCGAGCCACGCAGGCAGCTGCCGGGCCACGCGCACAACCACGCCGAGCACCGCGCCGGCGAGGAAGAAAAGAGAGGCGCGGGGAGGAGGAGAGAGAGGAAGGGAGGAGGCTCACCACGGCGACGAACGAAGAGGCGAGCCTAGACGCCGGCAACGATGAGGGCGCGAGGCAGCACGGTTGCGCGGGCTGCGCGGCATGGGAAAAGAGAGAGGGGGGCGACTGGCGGTTTTGGCGAGAGAGGAGGCGACGAGCACGATAGTGGGAGATCGTGGCAGCGGTTCTATCTTCCATGCGCGGACGTGAGCAGGGGCAGGTTGGGCATGCGCGCGCGACGTGGCAGGGGGAAGAGCGCGGCTGGGCGAGCGCGCTAGCACGACGCGTGCAGGCGGCGGCTGTGCTCGGCGCATCTGCTGCGTTGGGCGCTAGGGCACGCGCGGGGAGGCACGGCATGGGCCGCGCGCGAGCAGGCCGACCGGGGAGAGCGCGCGCTGGGCTGTGTGCGGCATGGGCCGCCGCGGCTAGGAGCTAGGCCGCGGGAGGCAGGGATGGGCCGCGCGGTGCGCTGGGCCGCAGGGGCTGAGGGAGAAAAGGGTTTTTCTTTTGTTTTTATTTGATTTTAGTCTATTTCTATCTTTTATCTATTTCCATTCAAATTTAAATATAGTTTTAAAATCGAAAATTCAAATATACTTCTTAAGTTTGAATGGATACACCACCACAACAATTCAACATACCATAAAATATCTCGTCATGTTATGCAAAAATCAAGGACCCTTTTAGGGTTCTATTTTACTACACTCAATATATATATATATATATATATATATATATATATATATATATATATATATACACTCACACACAAAATAACTCTCCACTATTTAGGAAAAGAAAAGAGAATTAAGGAAAAGAGGGAGAGTAACACCCGAATTTGGTGGATATTAGGAAGAAATTTTATACCCCAAATTCAGGGTGTTACAATGATAGGATCTTTACTCTACTTATGTGCATCTCGACCAGACATTATGCTTTCTGTATGCATGTGTGAAAGGTTCCAGGCAAATCCTAAGGAAGTTCACCTTAGAGCCGTGAAAAGAATCATGAGATATTTAGTTTACACTCCTAAGTTTGGGTTTTGGTACCCCAAGGGATCTGATTTAATTGGATATTCTGATGCCGATTATGGAGGGTGTAAAATTGATAGGAAGAGCACATCACGGACTTGTTAGTTTTCGGGGAGATCCCTGGTGTCTCGGGCTTCAAAGAAACAAAACTCATTAGCTCTTTCTACCGCCAAAGCCGAGCATATTGCTGCAGGCCATTGTTGTGCACAATTACTTTGGATGAGGCAAACCCTTACGGACTATGGCTACAAATTGAGCAAAGTCCCTCTCATATGTGATAATGAGAGTGTAATCCGCATGGCAGATAATCCCGTTGAGCACAGCCGCACTAAGCACATAGACATTCGGTATCACTTTCTGAGAGATCACCAACAAAAGGGGGATATCGAAATTGCTTATGTCAATACCCACAACCAATTAGCCGATATCTTTATCAAGCCACTAGATGAAAAGACCTTTACAAACTTAGGAATGAGCTAAATATACTAGATTCTCGAAACTTTGATTGAAACATTGCACACATAGCTCATTTATATACCTTTGATCATGTCTCTTTCATTTGGTACAAATGCATACTTCTTATCCTTCTTGTGCCAAGGCTAAGACTAATGTGCTTTCAAGTATATTTCTATACTTTGTCTTAGATTGAAAGGGAAATGGAGTATTCGACAAAGGCAAGGCTTCCACTCCAAACTCCGACGGTATCATTTATCCTTTGTCGTTACTCATGTAACTCTCAATTAGTATGACCCTTCACTCATATTTATTTTACCATTTAGGAGAAACCGAGAAAGTATTAGGCCCCACAGGGGAAAAATAAAAAGGGCTCTCAAAGTTCTTCATTTTTTGCGATTAATGCCAAAGGGGGAGAAAGTATTAAGCCCAAAGCAAAAGGACCGCACCACTATTTTGAAAATTATAGTGTTTATGTCAAATTGGTATCAAGATTTTTCAAAAGGAAGTGTTTTTCAATTGGTATCTTATTTTGACTTCATGAGTATGAAAAATATTTCAATTGGTATTTTAGTTAGCCTCCACATGAATTTTCAATTGGTATCTCATTTGGCTTCAAAATTTCAAATAAGGATAGAGATTTCAATTGGTATAAGTTCATTTGGCATATATTTCAAAAAAGGGGAAAATTATTTCAAAAACCCTCTTGAAAGCTAAGGGGAGAATTTCTTCGGGGGAGCTTCTATTTAGTCAAAGGAAAAGCATTTGAAACAGGGGGAGGAATTTCAAATCTTAAAAATGCTTCTTGCAATCTCATTCCTATACCTTTGACTATTTGCAAAATAATTTGAAAAGATTTTTCCAAAAGATTTGCAAAAACAAACAAGTGGTGCAAATGTGGTCCAAAATGTTAAATAAAATAAAAGCAATCCATTCATTCTTAGTCATATATATAAAGTCTTTCATTGGTTTAATTCTAAGTAACCTATGCACATCTATCTCAATTACAAACTAGTTACATTTCTACACTTCATATTTGCTTTGGTTAGTGTTGGCATCAATCACCAAAATGGGGAAGATTGAAAGGGAAATGGACTTAATCATTTCCTATAATCAATTTTGGTGGTTGACATCCAACACAAACCACGTGGACTAACTAGTTTGTCTAGATGTCATGTATCTTAGGTGCATAAGGTTCAATATAAACCAAGAAAGAAATTCAGTTAGGGACACAATCAAATGTGGAGCAAAAGGACTTAGAGTGTGCTGCCTTTGGCGCACCGGACAGTGTCCGGTGCACCAGGCCCGAGCACAATCAAACCAGCCACTCTTGGGAATTCCAGGGGCGCGCTTTGCTATAATTCACCGGACTGTCTGGTGTGCACCGAACTGTCTAGTGAGCAAGTGAGGCAATGGCTCCCTATGCGCCAACGGTCGACTGCTCAGAGGAACAGTGCCGCGCAGAAGTTAAAATGCAGAAGTCAGAGGTCACCGGACTGTCCGGTGTGGCACCAGAGTGTCCGGTGCAGCAAAAAGACAAAGAGCTCCAACGGTCAACAGCTCCAAACCCTAACGGGTGTGCTGACGTGGCACACACCAGACAGTGAATAGTGACTGTCCGATGTGCCACCACACTGTCCGGTGCGCTTATCGACAGCAAAGTCAGCCAACGGCTATGAAAGTGGTTGGTGGCTAAAAATACCCCCAACCACCTCATTCAAAGCCATCCAAGCATTCTGAACTCAACATTTAATACAAGAGCAAAATACTACACTCTAAGACACATTCTAAAGATCAAATCCTCTCCAAGCCTCCAAATCAACTCAATTCCATTAGTGACTTGAGAGAGGGTGTTTTGTGTTCTTTTGTTGCTCTTGTCGCTTGGATTGCCTATCTTCCTTTCTCATTCTTATTTCTAAGTGCTTGTAAAGCTAGCAAGAGACACCTAAGTGTGTGGTGGTCCTTGTGGGGTCTTAGTGACCCAATTGATTAAGGAGAAGGCTCACTCGATCTAAGTGACCATTTGAGAGAGAGAAAGGGTTGAAATAGACCCGGCCTTTGTGGCCTCCTCAACGGGGACTAGGTTCTTTGGAACCGAACCTCGGTAAAACAAATCACCGTGTTCACTCGCCTTGATTCTCGCTTGATTTGTTTGCTCCCTTTCCTCTCTCTAAAGTTTCCTTGTCAATATTGATTTGAGTTTGCTCCCAAACATCATCCGCATCATTTGAGAAACTCATGGCAAGAGAAACAATCTTTCACACTCGGATTTAATTTTAACGCTAACCCCGACCTTAGTGTGTGTTTAAGTTTATAAATTTTAGGTTTCGCCTATTCACCCCCCTCTAGTCGACTTTCATATCCAAAAGGAGATAATGCTTCGTAGGACGAAGGTCCCTAATCTTTAACAATTGTGTTGCCTTGTTCTTGATTCACAGCATTTGAGAACAAGTGACCAACAATAGTGAAGAAGCCGCAGTGGTAATTGTGAGAGGTCTTGTGCTTGCCTCGCTAGAGCTGTGAAAAGCAACTTTAGTAGCATCAAGGTTTGAGAGGTACATTGACCAATCCGGTCCATAGATCAAGCAGCAACTTGATAGAGGAGCGGTTGGGTGCTTTGAATCCACCTCAATGTGGAGCAGGTGTGACCAGCAAGACGTCGACACCAGAAGAAAAATCATTGTGCCAAAGTGTCATCATCTTCCCGTTGGTTTGCAATTATCCTCACTAGCTTGTATTTACTTGTTTATATACCTATGCTAGTGAGTATTTCTATGCGAGACTGTCACACCCGGGTTTAAGGAACAAAGCCGGATGCATCTCATACATGCGCCAAAGAAGACAATATATATAATAACAGAGTGTATAGAGATAAATGTCACAATATAATCAGAGTACTTATTACATAGCAGAAGTCTTACAAAATAAAATATAAATATAGATCGAACTAATATCCATCCTTGGCGCCAGAAAGTCAACTGAGAGATGCCACCTAGATCGAATCGAACTCCTCGTTGTGTGGCTCCTCTTGAACCTCCTGTTCTTCTCCTGTGGGGGGGGGTGTGAGACAGCAAGGATGAGCTCACACATGTTCATCGCTCAACAAGTTGTGGGGAATAATGTGCATGAACTCACCATAGGTGGGAGTTCATGTGAAGTGTAAAGCTGATCAACAAAATAAAGGTTGAAGCTAAGCATTGCTTTTTATAAGTTGGTCAAAATTTTATTAGCAATTACTAAGTATAAGTAAATACCAAACCTTAGTAATAATAAGTAAAAGTAATAATAAAATAATCCCAATGTGATGCAAATGACAAATTGAGTTTTAATTCCATAGATTAATCATGTGAGGGTCCAAGCTGCTTATGACCGTGAGCATGGCTAGTATACCGGTTTTACACTCTGCAGAGGTTGCGCATTTTTACCCACAAGTCATGTTACCCATCTACCAAGGGGTCATGAATCCCATACACCTATACCAAGGAAGCGAGGCAGGGTAACACTACGAGGCCTTTAAAAAGTTCCACTAGCTTCAGAAAACCCGCTACAGTTTATAGGAAGCTCCAGTGCAGGAATCCCTCGCCTCACCGCCATCGCAGCAAAATCAACCCAAGGACCTCCCTATACTGACCACTCCCCTACTGCTCTTGCCCCTTTCGGGTAAGGTAGTCATCCACTAGCTTTCCTAATTAATCAGCCAAGGGCGTCCCATTAAACCCTTGTGGTAGCAATGTTTTCCCGTGTGGTCGCTCCATGTTCCAATTAACATAATGATCTTAACACGAACATAAGTAACATAACAAAATAATTGGAACATGGATATAATGAAATATTATCTCAAAACCATATAAAGCAATAACATAACTACCCAAATGATTTAGGGGTAAACAAGGTAAAAAGGATAAACAGACTAGGGTGACCTATTGGGTCCCATCAAACTTAAACCTATGCATGAATAGTGATAATAAATAACATTATTGGGTAATAAATGTGATCAAGGGCATAACTTGCCTGGCACTTGAGATTCCAGTAACCAGGGTGATTCTTTAGATCCTCGAAACCTCGCGTTAGTCGTAGCAATACACACAAACACGGTATAAACAAAATTAACATCACACCAAACATAAGTACAAACTGAATAATAATGATCTATGCGAAGCTACGAGATCGTGGAATCGAGAACTACTAAGATCGGAGTTATGACCAAGGAGTTATCATTTTTATAGAGGATTTATGTGATTAAAATGTTAAACTATATTATAAATTGGTTAGTATAAATTATATGAGAGGTTATTCTATAAATAATTATCTCAACTTTAATCTAATCATTATATGATTGAAGATCATTTAGTCAAATTATAACCATAAGATCAGAGGTTAATCCAAATACATAGGATAAATAAATATCTAATTATAAAAGTATGAGACATGGTCACGGGCGAGACGCTACCTAGATCTAATCCTACGCGATCACCGTGGAACGGATGGCCAGATGCACCTCGTCAATTGCCCCGTGCCAACACCCGAGGAGTGGCGGCGCCACCCGAGGTCACGGCGGATCCACACCGGAGTTGAAGGCGTTCGGCATACCCCCGCACCAAATTTTCCCCCGAAAGGTCCTATGCGATGAGAGGAGACTGGTAAAACCGCATGGAGGTTGTCTTACCTTAGATTGAGCACCGGGAGGGGCTGTCCACGTGATGAGGCGGTCACGCGGCGGAAACTGGATTTCAGCGAGGAATTGAAGAGCTTCCGGTGATCTTCACAATGCACTGGGGCCACGACTACTTTCATAGCCAACCGGTGAAGCACTCTGACCCACCAGTGCACCCCCGACGATGGCGTGGATGAAGACTGACGTCGGCGGTCACCCCCCATTCCGCTTCCTCCTGGTGGTGCCCTAGCTCGCGGTATCAGTGGGGTATGCACTGTTCGAGAGAAGGGGATACACGGCGTACAACACACAGCTCATGCGAGGAGGAGGTTCTGGTGACCCACATTTATTTTTTGGGGGGGGATCGTTCGGAGGAGAGCGAGATGCGCGGACATAGGTGGGCACGCTCCTGAGATCGTGGTCGATCCGGGTCATCGCGATCCGATCCCCACGGGGAAGAAGACCAATCAGTCGAGGGGGCTCACATGGCGGTGGGTTGAGGCGCAGGCGCGGGCCAGGTTTGTGAGGCTGGAGTAAGGGCCCCACATGCGATGTACCATGTCGCGTGCGTAGTACTGGGCCGCGCGGGTGTGGAAACGACTGATGGGCCGGAAACTCTAAGATTTAGGCCCAGGTGCTGAGATATCCCTTTTCCTTTTCTTTTCTATTTTCAGTTTCCTTGATTCGAATTAAATTTAAATTTTCAGATTTGAATAAGTTCAAATTCATGCATAATGT